>JAGTTL010000460.1:0-43806 GCA_036851935.1 Coregonus suidteri | reverse complement strand
CCCTTAAAAACATGTTGTAGGTTTTAAAACAATGAAAAACCAAAAAAACTAAAAACCCAAACTTTTTTTTTCCCATATTAAATATATAAAAATTTTTACCAGGTTATATATTTTTTAAAAACAAAAAAATTTTTTAAAAAAATATATATATATTTCCCAGGTTATATAACAGTGGGGGGAAAAAAGTTTTGTCAGCCACCAATTGTGCAAGTTCCCCCATTTTAAAAAGTTTGAGGGGGGCCCTGTAATTTTCATCAAAAGGTTTAAACGTAACTATACAGACAAATTGGGGAAAAAAAATGGGGAGGTTTTTTTAATGAATTTATTTGAAAAATTTATGGGGGGAAAATAAGTTTTTTGGCACCTACAAAAAAGGGCAGACGACCTGAACTTTTTTTTAAAGAGGCTCCTCTGCCCTCCACTCTTTAAACGGGATTAAGGGGCACCTTTTTGGAATTGTTATCAGTATAAAAGACCCCCTGCCCCAAAACCCTTAAAAACCCCACCCCAAAAACTCCACTATGGAAAAAAGGCCCAAAAGAGCGGGCAAAAAGGGGACACCGAAACAAAATTGTAGACCTCCCCCGCAGGCTGGGAAAATGAATCGAAAATTAGGTAACCCAGCTTGGTTTAAAGGGAAATCAACTGTGGGAGAAAATTTATTAGGAAATGGAAGCCCTCCGAAAACCACTGATAATCTCCCTCTTTTCGGGGGTCCACACAAGACCCACCCGGGGGGGCAAAATGATAACAAGAATTTTTTGACCCAAAAAAACCCCCAAAGAACCACAGGGGGGGGGACCTAGTGAATCCCTTTGCAGAGAGCTGGGACCAAAGTAAAAAAAGCCTCCCAAATCAGAAAAAACACTACGCCCGCCGGGGGAACTAAAAAATCCCCCGTGCCAACGTTTTCCCCCTTTTGTTAAACCAGTAAAAGCCCAGGCCCTTTAAAAGTTTGCTTTGGGGATGACCAGAAGGGATTGGGAGAATGCATATGGTAGATGAAACCGAAATAAAAATTTTTGGTAAAAAATCAACTCGTCGTGTTTTGGAAAAAGGGACAAAAAATCCCGGGAGTTGTTTCCAAAAAAACCCCCTACAAAATGGGGAAGCAGGGGGGGTGGAAACTTTATGTTTGGGGGCTTTTTTTTCTGAAAAAGGGGACCGGGACGCCCTAAATCCGTTTTAAAGGAAAGAAGGGAATGGGGCCATGTACTGAGTTTTTGGGTAAAAACCCCTTCCATCAGCAAGGGCATTGAAGTTTGAAACGTGGCGGGGGTTTTTCAGCTTTACAATGACCCCAAACACCCCGGCCCGGGCAAAAAGGGGGAAAGTGGTTCAAAGAAGCTTTTTAAAAGGTCCTTTGGAGGGGCCAGCCATTTTCTCAACCCCATTGAAAATTTTTGGAGGGAGTTGAAAGCCCGTTTTGCCCAGGACAGCCCAAAAAAACATCACTCTCTAGAGGAGATCGCATGGAGGAAGGGGCCCCCCAAAATACCAGAAAACAGTGTGTAAAAACCCTTTGTGAAGACTTACAAAAAAAATGTTTGACCTGGGGCATTGCCAACAAATGGTTTTATAAAAAAAAGTTTTTGAGAAACTTTTGTTTTTGACCAAATATTATTTTCCCCCAATATTTACCGGGTTTATATATATGAAAATATACAGGGGGGGAAACAAGTATTGACACAATGGATTTTTCCCGGGTTTTTCCTATTTAAACAAAGCTGTGGGAGGTCGTAATTTTTATCATGGGTTTACATTTCAACTTTTTAGAGACGGAATCAAAAACCCAAAAAACCCAAAAAAATTTCCCCCATGTATGTTTTTTAAAAGTAATTTTTGCTTTTTATTGCAGACATAAGTATTTGTTTACATCAGAAAAGCGAATTTAAATTGGTACAAAAACCCTTTGTTTGCAATTACAGAGTAATACTTTCCCTGTGGTCTTGACCGGGTTTTTTGCACACACTGCAGAAAGGGATTTTGGCCCCTCATCCTTTAAAGACCTTCTCCAGATTTTTTTTTCCGGGGGTTTGGGGGGCGGCGCTGGGAAATTTAGGGGAATTTTCAGCCCCCTCAAAGATTTTCTATTGGATTCGGGGGTTGGGGGAGGCCCCTGTTTGGGGCCACTCCAGGCCTTGAGTTTGCTTTTTTACGGAGCCCCCCCTCCTTAGTTCCCCGGGCCCTCGGGGGTTTTCCGGGTCGTTGTATGTGGAAGACCCCCCCCAACAAACCCAAATCCAATGCTCTTACTGGGGGGAAGGAGGTTTTTGGGCCCAAAAGGCCCTGCGATAAATCCCCCCCCAATCCCCCCCCTTCCTCAATACGGTGAGTCGCCCCTTTTCCCCTTTGCAAAAAAAGGACCCCCAAAAAATTTGAGGGTTTCCACCTCCATGCTTCAGGGTTTTGGGATGGGGTTTCTTGGGGTTTTTACTCATCCTACTTTTTTTCCCCCAAAAAACGGCGGGGTGGAGTTTGGGCCCAAAAAAAGCTCTTTTTTTTGGTTTCATCAGCCCCACATGACCTTTTCCCCCTTTCCCTCCTTTGGATCATCAGATGGTCTTTGGGCCGCGGGGTTTTTTAATCCTTTGATGGGTTTTTTGTTACTAAGGTTTTTTTTGGGGGACTGTGGTTTTCCCCCAGCTCTTTTCCCAGGCCCATTGCCCCGTCCTGCCGTGTAGTTCGGGCTGATCCCCCCCTTTCCCTCATGATTTTGTTTGGCCCCACAAAGGGAAAAAACTTTGCAGGGAAAACCCCCCCCAAACCCCGAGGGTAAATTTGAGCGCCCATCTTGAACTTTTTTCCCAAATTTTTTAAAAAAAAATTGCCGCCAACATTTTGACCCTTCTCCCCAAAGCTCCCTTTCCCTTATTGCCCCGGGAAACCCCTTTCCCCAGCCTTTTTGGCGGGGTCAACAATTTTTCCCGGGTTTTTTGCCCAAACCCCCAGTCCGGGTTTTGGGCCCATTTTTGGAGGGGGGGTTGGGGGCTGTTTGTTTTAAAGGGGGAAACAGGTGTCTTTTTTTTCCCCCAGGTAACAATTTTTTTTAAAAACAGGTCCCGGTTTTTAAAATACGGGTTTAAGATTTGGAGGAACAGGGGGGTTTCGAAAAGGAAAAAAAACAGGTCTTTTGAGACCCGGGAAAATTCTTACGGGGGGGGTTTTAGGTGATCGAATACTTTTGTGAAAAAAACAAAAATCTTCACTCACCATTTTTGTTTAAAAGCAACTAGCGGTTTCTTTTATTAGCAGGGGGGGTTTTCCCTGAAAAAAATTTTTGAAATGCGCATCACCCTTGCCGGCCACTTTTAGAAACACCAGAAAGGGGCCTATAATGGTGACCAAAAGTGGTCTGGTGCTTGCCTAAGGTTCCTTCAACTGTATAATTATTTCTAGCTAGGAATCATCAATTTACTACTAATGTGAAAAAAATAAGATTAAATAGACTGTGGTTGATCACTGACTGTCAATAAATAAACTTGTTGTACAACATCATGGCCATCACCTTTCAGCTAAAAGAAACAATGGATTCTGTGTGATTGGGGTCTTTAAACCATCTGTATGCTTTGGCGTTCACACAGGGGAGAGACGTGACTATTGTGGATCCTCTGGGGAGCATCAACAAACATCATGAAGCTGAGGAGGGCAGAGAGAGTCTCTCAACATCAGAACAACCTCAAGAAAACACCAAGCGATAAACCCACATGGAAAGAAATCTCACCACTGCTCTGACTGTGGGAAAGAGGTACTCAAGATCTAGATTCACTAAAAGGTACATCAGAGAATTAACCAACAGGCCGATACAAGCTCACTGCTCTGACTGTGGGAAGAGATTGCACCTCTTCAGCAGACCTCAAAAAGACATGAGAGAATCCACACAGGAGAGAAGAAACCTTATAGCTGTAACCAAATGTGGGAAGAGGTTTTACTCACTCAAGCTGCCTGAAAGGTTCATTTCAGAGAAACACACACAGGGGAGAAGAACCATTTTAGCTGTGATCAAATTGTGGGATAGAGATTTGTTACATCTAGCGTTTCTGACTATACACAGAGAACACACACAGGAGAGAAACCTTCATAGCTGTGATCAATGTGGGAAATGTTTTAAAACGTTCCAAGCAGCCTGAAAGCACCACCAGAGAAACACACACAGGCGGAGAAAACCTTTTAGCTGCTCTCACTGTGAGAAGACCTTGTTACAAAAGTATATACATTACACAATTTACACCAGAAAATTCACCACTGGAGAGAAAATGTATAGCTGTGATCAATGTAGGAAGAGTTTTAATCTCACTCACGCTTGCTGACGAGTTACATCAGAAAACAACACACACTGGGAGATACCATATTTTTATGCGGTGATCAATGTGGAGAGGAGATTTGTTACAGCTAGCAGTCATGCACACTTATAACTACAAGAGCAACACAACACTAGGAGACCAAATCTGATCGCTGGTGATCAATGTGGAAAGAGATACGCTGGGAAATCATCTCGATTAAAGATTCAGAAAATACATACACTGAATAATAATAAATAATAATATTCTTTTATCCAAGCCCTACTTACAGTCATGGTGTGCATCATTTTTTTTAATATATGGGTGGTCACACGGGGTATTTACGAACCCACACTACCCTGGCGGTACCAGCGACGGTGCTCTACCAGCTGACTACAGAGGAACGTTTCTATCCTACAGATAGAGCTACAATGAAATACTGTAGAATATGGTAAATTATTGTCACGGTTAGAAATGTTTTCAACATTGTCGAAAGGAATACTTTAATAATAATGTCACAATGTAGAACACTAAATATATTTCCCCCTGTTCTATTTATTTCAGACGTGATATGGATATTAGCCTCTGGGAACAACCCAGGCTATGAATTGAAAGAGTATTTGCCTTTTGATAAACAAAAAAGTGATGTAACAAATGATCTAAGTATAAGATAATCTCCCATTTTTTTGTTGTCAACAACCTCATCTCCCCCCTCTCCTGCCCAATTGATTTCAACGTTATACTCGATATGAGTAATGAGTAATGACAAAATAAATGTTGCGTTTCTCTTCGTTTTGAGGACCCTTAATGTAAAATCACATCACCTACAAAATGTAGCTTGACTGTCTCTGCAGGTTGTCCGCTAACATGTGAGCGTTAAAAGATATCTTCCTATTTCATGGTGTTTTTTAGTTGTGTTAGTTTCAACAGCAGGCTAAAACCTGATTTCCCCCATAATCGATAATCAGTGAATTTATTGCCACTTGTCAAAACTAACATCGTTTTTGGTGCTTTGTGCATGTTATATAATTGGTGGTTGTTTATTTAACTACATTAAAGATTATGATTACTATTGTGGACACATGTTTGTGTTGATAGTACAATTTATTGGTTTAGGTTTTCAATAATATCACAAATCCGTTTCTTCATATTGGTTATTGATTTTGGACACGTTAAAAACTGTAATGTTTGGACATTGTGCTATTCCCACCAGAGGCAAAAGGTCATTGGAAAATACCTTGAAAAGAAGACTATGCCTGATGTCCAATCGACCCTTCGTTGGATCTTTATAAGTTGAATATATGATTTATTCTACGTTGATATGATTATTATTATAATTATTTGTATGTATCCAATGTGGACCATATTGCCAATACAATAATGGGTTGGAAACTAAACAGTGTTAGTAAAACCCAGCCTGATATTTGGGGCTGGATAGTACATCATATCGTAATGTTTTTAACCAATGTTATTCCTTTAGATGCCTCTTTAGTCTTTCAGCTTTTATTGATTAATTCTTTAGCTTTTTTATCCTCTGTTGTTGTCTAGTAAATATTTCCGTTTTTTATTTTCATAGTGTTCTTATTAGTTTTTTTCCTGTGAATTCCATTGTGTCTGCATCCATGTCTGGAAACTGTGCGGTATAAATAAAGCTTGATTTGATTTGAACATATTGCAAAAAACCATTGAACCCAATGAATGACCAATCAATTCAGACTCTTGCAAAAAACCCAATGAACATAATACAGTAACCAGTTCAAAAAGTTTGGACACACCTGCTCATTTCAAGGTTTCTTCTTAATTTTTTAATATTTTATACATTGTAGAATAATAAGTGAAGACATCAAAACTATGAAATAACCACGGAACTTCATGTAGTAACCAAAAAAGCGTGATAAACAAATAGATATTTATTTATATTTGAAGAATCTATCAAAGTAGCACCCTTTGACTTGATGACCAGTGTTGCACATCTCGTGGCATTCTCTCAAAACAGCTTAATCATGAAGGTGGGGTAGTCATCTGGAAGCCATTTCAATACAAAGGTGAGCCTTGTTAAAAGTAATTTGTGGAATTTCTTCCCTTTATTTGGCATTTGAGCCAATGAGTTGTGTTGTGACAACGTGTAGGTGGTGGTACTACAGAAGATGGCACTATCTGCGTAAAAGACCAAGTCCATATTATGGCACAAAAAACAGCTCAATATTAAAGCAAAGAGAAGACGACAGTCCATCATTACTTAAGGGACATGAAGGTCAAGACAATACGGAACATTTCATGGAACTTTGAAAACGTTCTTCAAGTGCAGTTGCCAAAACAAGCGCCATGATGAAACTGGCTCTCATGAGGAACGTCAAGGACAAGGCAAGACCCAGAAGTTAACTCTGCCTGACAGAGGATAAGTTAAATTACATTACCAGGCTTCCAGAAATTGCAGCCCAAATAAATGCTTCACAGAGTTCAAATATAACAGTACACATGTCAACATAAACGGTTCAGATGGAGGACTGTGTTGAATCAGGCCTTTCATGGTCGAATGCTGCAAAGAAGAAACCACTCCTAAAAGGACCACCAATAATAAGAAGAGGACCTGCTTGGGCCAAGAAACAACACGAGCAATGCGACATTAGCCCGCGTGGAAAGGGTCCTTGGGTCTGATTCGGTCTGATGTAGATGTTACTCAAAGGTCTGCATCAGTTTGGCTTGTATCGTCTGTGTTGGGAATAGCCACAGGAGTGAAGGAGTAAGATAGGGAGATTAGAGGAAAAGGTTCGGTGTGTTGGTGGAAGCCAAGGGAAGATAGGAGATAGAAGGAGTAGAAAGGAGATGTGCTCACAAAGGAGATGCTCTAATAAAGTGTTATGTTAAGTAATGGCTGTTTCAATTTACCGTTTGATGGATGTTGAGCTGGAGGAGGGATGGGGGACGGGTTGTTGTGGATGACGGACAGGATGGAGGGATGGTTGAGAGAGCAGTGATCGGAGTGCTGGGTTGAGAGACCTGACGACAGTTATTTGCTTTTTTTTCTTCCTTCTTCTTCCTGTTGTCTTTCTTTTTCCTTTTTTCTATTCTTATGACAATTCACCGGCTTTCCTTCTGACGAAAAATTCGTTTTGGAATTGTGACCTTTGTGTTTGTTGGTGTGTTTTGAGTGTTTGGTGGCGAAGGGTTGGGGAACAGAACGCCACAACTGATGGTGGTGTGGAACAACGCCCCACAAACCCTAGCCCTTCCTTCCTCGTCACCGCCCACTTTCCAAACCTACACATTTCTCAGTGTAATGAAATAAAAATAATATAGTTCAGGGCAAAAAAATTTGACAAAACTCCCTAACTACCTAAAACTTGGAACCAATCGGACATAAACCAAAAGTAGTCCCCATACTTACCCCTTCGTGGGTTGGAGGCGTTATGGAGGAGGCAGCCAATCTGGACCTGCCTTCTTATTCTATACGAATGTAAACTACCAGCAACTGAAGACGTGAGCTGATAAGCTGCTTTGAAGAGGAAACATATATAATCTTAAAAGAGCCCAAAGACTCTTGCTCTGAAATCAAGATAAATATATGTTTTTTTGGAACCTATGATTGCAAATACTAAAATAAACTGTCGCTGTTGTGTTGGTTTTTCTCTCAGTGTTTTCAAATTAAGTCTACCTGGCCGCCCATTTGGGCAAAATTGACAATAATTTCTATCTCATCTGAATTCCGGCTTAACACAAAAAACCTAAAAAAGGACTGGGAGTAGAAGTAAGTTAGTAGTATAGAGAGTACCTAGTGACGCTCGCTCTCAATACGGAAGTAGGGAGGAAGAGTGAGCGAAGAGACGGAAGTGAGTGGTCAATCTCAATATCCGCGTTTTTCAAATGACGTCGGGTATGCTACGCTACAAGACTCGTTTTGATAGCACAGACTGGAACATGTTCCATGGGGGATTCATCCTAATGGCATTGAGGAGTATACCTATGGAGGACTAAAAGTGTGCAACAATAAATAAAATAAATACACCATGAAAATAATTACTTAAATGTGTCATAATTAATTAATTAAAATTAGGAATGAAAATACATAATATGTGTAATTAAATGTATCATTAATTAATCAAAATACTCGTTCATTTTAGGTGTAAATACAACTATATAATTATTTCACTATTTACATTTACATTTTCATGATCCTGCATTGCAGTGACTCAATGAATTACTTAAAACTGTCAAACTGACCCCATCAAAGTATAGTCAGTGGGCGGGGCTAACGCGAATCTAGTCTGATCCTTGTCTTTGGTCTGAAGTAGAGTAGGCCAAACCTGGATAGAAACAATGGAGGATCTCGTGAACTTTCCAGGGAGTTGGTTAGAGACATTTTAAACTTAGCAGAGGATGTAGAAGCAGGGACCCTGCTGACCCAGAGCATGTAGCTAGTAAAGCAGAGAGGAACTATTGAGGTTGTTGGAGTCATTTCCGCACTTTGCCGACGAAGATTATCCGACCAAGAGTGATTGCAAATCTAGAAGAAGGTTTGTCCACCGCTTCTCTGGTACCAGGGCACTTCAGGCCCAACACACACAGGGACCGGGGCGTTTGGCGTTTTTTGACATACCGAGTGAGTTGCAGGTCTGGAGCATTAACTTCTTTGTGGAGTTCCCGCAGTTCAAAATTTGCAGCGATGTTCGGTGTGTCAAAAGAGGACCATCAGGAGGCGCATGCAACATACAAGTTTTAAGGTATTTACACTAAATTCATTGAGTTTTTTCTGTTTATGAATGCCTGCTCTCATACACTAGGAAAAGGAAAGAAATATGAGACGTTTAAGGTAACATTACTTGATGTATGTGTTTTTCTTGTTTGTACAGAAAGACAGATCTCTATTCAGCTGTGAATGATGAGGAGTTAGGACCGTATTGTAAGTGAAATTCACAGAAGTCATCCAAACACCGGCTACAAGCTAATGCGTGGTCACCTGAATGCAAGAGGTGTGCATGTTCCAAGTGAGTAGATAATAATATGGGCATTATTTAAATGTATTTTTTTAATTTGGAGCTCTGCCCCTTTGAAAGGTGAAGGAAGCCCCGCTTATGGAAAGACATCAACCTGTGAGCTGTAGTTTCTTACAGTGCATTACTATGCAAAGCTGTATTATTTAAAAAAATGAATAAGTAACATTTTCATTTCTCAATGACTTGGTGACAAAAATAACAATCTTGGTGTAACCATCTTGTGTAAGGACATGTTCAAACTAGTTTTAAGTACAAGGACTGATTATGCTTGTCATCCATGTCAGGTTCCTGAAGAATATGGGAATCGATTGGAACGGACCTCACTGCCTTCATCGAGGCACTGTGTCAGTCCCCGAGGTTCAGCTGGCCCGTGAGCTCTCAGATGAAGAGGTGGGCTTGCAATTTTGCCAGCTCCAGGAGAGTTTTCTGTTACTGATGCACTTAAGACTAATAGTAGAGACTGTGGAAGGTTATCAAGAATCTTAGACTGATGTCCAACCCATGTTTTTTATTTGTTGTGTTAGAACAAGCAAGGAAAAAACTGAAAGTTTACTTTCCTTTTAAAAGAAAGGAAAAAAAGCTGTTTTCTTTGAAGCTTCCTGTATCATTAAATGGTCCACAGAATGACTAACATGAATGCTGTACTGTTAGCACTGAAGGTGCAGAACAGTTTGATTTTAGTAAATGGAAGAAAAAAAGAGTCAACTACTGGCACAGTGTGTTAATGTTTTTCAAAGACCACTGAACTTGTGTCAATTCATCTGAACTGTGGTATGCATTGACATTAGGGCCTGGGCAATATGGAGAAAATCAAATATCCATTTTTTGACCCTAACACCTTGATGTCGATATTGCAACGATATGTAAGGTTGACAATTGGTGCATTCACAAAATATCTTCCACATTTAGATTTCGGATAAATTAACTATCATATTGTGGATATAATGACTAAGTGGTAAAAGGTCAAAATAATAGAAACAGCTAGAACAGTCCTGGTAAGTTCAGAAAAATGACATCACTTTACTGTAATGCAGCCTTTGGAAACCAGAAAAAGACTAAACTTACCATGTAACGATATTACACTTCTTCAAAATCTAATGGTGCTTTCCATTACATGGTACTACTCGCCTCGTCTAAAATCTGCAATGGGAAACGGACGCACCAGCGAGTCGAGGCGAGTTCAAGTAGGGTACTGGTAATGGAAAAGCAGCCTTAAGACGATATCTAGTCTTATATCACGATAGATATAATATTAAAATATTGCCCAGAAGCCCTAATTGACGTCTGAAAAAACTTAAACAAGCCCAAATCCAGTTACTTTTTATGCAGCGACAAGTGCTTTTCCTCAAAGTCCATGTAGAGTTTGAAATGAGCTGGCAGCTTTTAGGGTTCAAAGCATGTGGAGGACGTTTAAACGTAGGCAAGGGTTCCCCCAGAAATCTCCACTCTCAGTTCAGGAGGAAGGAAGCATCTCCCAGCCAACCCAGAATGTCAGCAGCTGGGCCAGGGTACCTGATGAAGCTAAAAGTCATAAATGGAATTAAAGACATTTAGTTCACTGTAATTGATCATATCTTATCCATGAGACATAGAAGCATTTGTAAAGAGAGAAAATAAGGTTTATACCATGTTTTCAATGAACATCCTTAGAAAGCCAGTGATGCGGCAGTGGTCGTCTAAGTCACCGTCTTCAATCCTCACTGTCCTCAAATGGCCATGGTGATTTTTCTAGGAGCATTCTTAAAGAAAACAAAAAATTGTAATTTAAAAAAAGGAAGAACTATTTTGGTGAAGGACTCATGCAGATCAAAATCTTAGAAAAATTGAAAAAATATCCATCTCAGTCATTGAAAATACACGTAAATTTCCATCAAGTTAAGTCACAAATATATAACTAAATTACTGACTACTGCACCTGGGGATGTGAAACTGCATTTCAGCCATTTTGGGGAAAAGAAGTGGTACAACATCCGGCCTAGATGTCAGCAGGGCCAATACAAATCAACATCTTTCAGTTCCCTTTCTCAACTGTTTAATTTGGCGCATGGTCCTCCCAACGACCTATAGAGACAGACCGACCCCTATTACAGCCCAAATCCTTAACCCAAATTTGACAAAAGTTGGCACAGTAGAAAAATGTTTTAATAAAAAACACAATAAAGTGCTTTATAAAAATCATTAAAACTCTAGTACTTAAACTCTCGTGTTAACATAACACAAGCCAGGGTTTCACAACACATTCTATAATTTCAACAAGTACAGCGATGAATTCTGTCACTTAACCAGCAGGAACTCACTGCATGGAGTAGAAGTTTGTTATGTAAGCCATCTCCGATTTGTTTTGGTGACTGCCGGGAAGATCCCGAAGACATGGAAAGATCTGAAACTGTGTCCTTCTGTTCCGGTGTAAGATCTTTCATGTTCAAGCTAGAATTAAGTGTACCATAACAAGTTATTATATCTGCCCAAGCAATATTTTTTTACATGGCAAAGTTTCGTTTAGGTTACATACCATGTTCTATGATGCTCCTGATGTGCAGATCAGGGCAGTCTCTTCTGTAACAACGGTAGACATTTCAGGGTCCCCATTGAACAAGAATACATGAATTACAGCAAGGACTTAGTCCTGTGACATGGGGACCATCATGCAGAAAGGTGTGGCCCAACCATCCTGTCCTGCAACCCGGAAGAGGTTGCTTTCAATAAGTGCCTCTGATGCTGCTGGAACAAGATGGTCAGGTTCACCCTCAATAGCAGTGTTTGCCCATTCCTCCTGTAAAGTACCAAGAGAGCAGGAGAAATAAGTCACAACAAATAACCTCTTAATACATTAAATAAAATGTATGATAGGATCGATTAGATAGATAGATAGATAGATAGATAGATAGATAGATAGATAGATAGATAGATTACATCATACTAGTGGCGGATTACTTGGCCTTGGTATGCTGCTTTGAGAATTCACTTAAACAAATTGTAGCCTACTCCAAAATGACTTACAGAAGGGACCCCAAACCACTTCAAATTCAATTCCCCTGTATACCCTACTACAGACTTACCTGACACAAAACATTGCCACCGGCCCTTCCGCTAAACAGCACATATCGCGCGTTCATCAAACCACCAGAAACGTACGTGTAACGCGTGTGTGTGTGTGCGCGCGCGCATAGAGAGAGGCGTGTGTAGAGTGAGTCACGACACAAAACAGGTGCTCAGTCCAGCGTTGCATGCAGTGTGAGAATGGCAAGCAGCAAGAGCGGCAAAAGCCAATGTGTGCTTCTTTTACCTATATATATGTATACGCTATCTTTTGCGTTTATCCAAACGTCGTCAAAAACTTGGCACTGCACTTACTCGTGACCAGAGCAAGACACCTGTCAAGTTTGAAATCCATCAGACTAAACTGAGAGACATGCGCTACAGGACAGACATTTCTGCAATTTATAGATGGATTTAACCTTCAAAAAATTAGTAAAGATACTTACCAAGATCTAGAATGAATCCAAACTGGGAGTTTGGATATGATTGTTGTCAATAAAGTTACCGCATTCACTCCCTCTCCGATAGCAACATCACCTGAAATAAAATACTGATAATAACACTGGAAAAAAAGTGGCGCCTAATACAGGTACCTGGATTTGGTAACATTTAACAAGGAAAGGGAGAAAAACTTCTATTGGCTGTAATTCTAGAATAGCATCCTTAATATTGATTATTCCAGATAACAAGAGTATATTGTGCACAATATTCACATACATACATATAACATTTTTTATCAATTATATAATTTTGTGCATTCCATTCTCCCATTTAACAATTACATATAAGCTACTTGAGTGGTATAAACTGTACTGATGTATTTATATTATAAATGGTTATATACTTACTAACCAGAGTTACAATGAAGTAGGACATGCCCATTCTTGCTGCTGTTTATAGAATAAGAGAAGCTCCCGTTCCCTGTCCTCTTCAGAGTCCCCTTAACATCCATCTTCATTCTAAGTGGTTTCCCAGTTGCATGTTCCCTTAGCAGATTCTCTTTGAAAAACTTTGGCAGCTTGAGTGGGTTCTTTAATAATAAGCTGTCCATTCTAAACAAAAACAACAACAATAAAGTATCTATTACAGAGAGAATATTGTGAGTTGGCCATGTTACCTGCATATACAGATATCCTCTCACTCTACAGAAACAGGAGGAAAATTCTGTTCATTTTCACTGACAAAACGTGAGACCCAACATCTTCAGAACCTGTCACAACGCTGAGTTGACATAAAAACGCAATACTAAACAACTACAAACTAAATATTAGAAAAATAGAAAAACCCAGTTGCATGTTATTAATTGTCTGTAACTGTATTTATCTTATCTAATTATATCCTACAGGTGTACTCTTTCTATTAACTTTTCAGTTACAAACAAATCTTATAGCAACACTATTGTGATGACACAAACCACTGTCTGTTTCTTTGCGATCCAACTCCTCGTTGACAATCACTGCCGGTACTACTGCACTCTCAGCTGAGGTTTCAGGCCCACTGGGAACACTGTCACTGACTAGGCTGTCTCACTATCATTTTCTTCACTTTGGCCTCCCTCTTTGTTCTCTTTCTGATTCCTGCATGGGTGTCTGGAAGTTAACACAATTGAAAATGATGGTCATCTACTCGCTTATTTGTGTGCACAACAATAAGAGAGACATAATTCCCAAAGAAAATAAATTATGCTACCCTTGCATTGCTTTAAGAAGTACATACCCATTGCAGCTCAATCTGTGCAGCTTCATCTCTGAAAAGGGAACTTCCTTCTGACAAGTGATGCAGGGGATGACTGGACCAGAGGCAGGACGTGAGCTCTCCTAACAACACAAACAAATGGCTTTTATTAAGATGATTAAAAGTCACCAGTAATCTTTGTTTTGATTAGTATTAAACTAAGTCTCTGTAAATGTATGTAAACAATCTAAGGGTAGATCCTGTTGAAGTGGACGTTATGTTGATTGTAGCATGTCCAATCATCGTCGATGGATCTTTTCAGCATAGGGCAAGGTGTATCCAGCGCTGGGACACTGAAAGCAACGCAAGATTTCGACTGCGAGTAGATCCTACAAGTTTTAGAAATTCAAAGCCTGTCCCCCTTGGTTGGAGCTTCGGAAACACTTCCATCAGTTTTATTGTTATAACCATGGGATCGTGGTCATTCCCTGGAGAAAAAAACAAAACAAAATCATAAACTCACCTCACCTTAAATTAAGCAAATAAGCCTGTGATAACTATTATTGACACTATGAACACCAATTAAGTTTGAGTCACTATAAAAAGAAATGCCAAATAATTTCAACAAGCCACAGACAGTACAAAAACTTTTTTTTACTTTTGGTAAAATGCCTAGTTGGCAACCTGACCTGAAAATGTGTTCTTTGTTCTCTCCAAGTCCTGAAGTAAGAAGTTCAGCTTTAAAACAGTACGCTTGGAGTTTTTATTCCGCATTGTGGTCAGCCAAACAACAGTACAGTGTGTGTGTAGCTTTTCGGCTAACTTGGACTGGTGCTGGTCGTCTCGTCATATTCCTTCTGGCTCCAATGTTAATGGCGCAAAGAGCCTTGCTACCTCCGCTGCCAACACAGAAAAACGTAACAGCTCAATGGTCACCAGTCAGCTAAAACAGCCTCTACTTCTATCTTGGGATGCTCAAGCCAGCTCAACACCATTTAGCCGATTAGCGAACTAGCTAGGTTTATGCTTCCCCCCCCCATTAACAATACAAACGTGTCACGCACGAAGCATCATATACCGCATGCAAATACATGTTCGAGTCCGATCTAATTAACCTACACGTTGTCCCGAATCATTAAATAGTAGCACACCTGGCTAAACATGAAACTATTACTTAGCTTACCTTGGACCAGGTGTACGTGATTGAGCGGCCGGTATCCTGCTATGACTGAGCTGCCGGAGCTCACGGGGCCGCGGGAGCCGTCTGGACTTCTGCTCAGGAGCTTCCTCAATCAATTCGCTGCTTCTCTCAGCAGCCCGCTCCGGGGCAACTTTTAGACATTTTGTCCTGTCCCACCTCACACAGCGTCCTCAACATTGGGGCTAGCAGGACCGAGTCTTCTTGATTTTAGCCGTTGCAATGAAAGTAGTACTGTTTACAAACGTGTAACTAAACCAACGTAGAGGTCTAGATAGCGCCACCCAGTGTTATTGGAATGTGTTTCAGTAGCTCTGCATCAATCCATTATCCGGAATTTGATTTGTCTGGCTTGATGCAGAGGGTAACCAATTCAGGCGTTAGTTCCGCCTACCAACTTTTGATGGGTCAGTTTGACAGTTTTAAGTAATTCCTGATCCTCACTCCAACGCAGGACAATGAAATGCTAATGTAAATAGTGCAAATAATTATATATGTATTTTACAATTAAAATGAATCGGTATTTGAATAATTAATGATACATTTTAATTACACATTTATGTATTTAATTTAATTTAATTAATTAAATGACACATTTAAAGTAATTATTTAATGGTGTATTTATTTATTAATTGTGTGGCACTTTAGTCCTCCATAGTATACCACCTCAGTCAACCGACTACATCAATAACGTGCATCAACGAAGTCGTCCCACAGTGACCCGTACGTACATATCCCAACCAGAAAGCCATGGATTACAGGCAACGTTCGGCACCGAGCTAAAGGATAGAGCTGCCGCTTTTCAAGGAGTGGGACACTAATCCGGTACGCTTATAAGGAAATCCCGCTATGCACTCAGATGAACCATCAAACAGGCAAAGCGTCAATACAGTGTCAGGCATGTTGTAGGTGTAGTGTAGGAATCAAACGCAGGACGCAGACTGAATGTTCCAAAAGCTGTATTTACTGGCCCCAAACAAAGGCAACAGGACAACTAAGCCCGACAGCAAAAACACGCACGAAGGCGAAGGCAAATGCGCACGAACAGGTGCGACAAAATGAACCGGTGCACACACAGTGCAAATAAGCTCCAGCACAGTGGAGAAAATACGCTCAAACCGAGCAAAAACACTACACTGACGGAAACAATCATAAACAAACACTAGACAAACACAACGAGAAAACTTATAGGACACTAATTACGTCCAAACAGAAAACGGGTGTGGAAACAAACAGACAAAAAAGGCAAACGAACATGAAAACATCTATCGGTGGCAGCAGAATTCCGGAGACGACGAACGCCGAAAGCCTGCCCGAACAAGGGAGAGAGGCAGCCTCGGCCGAAACCGTTGACAGTAACCCCCCCCTTGACGCGTGCGGGCTCCAGACGTGCGCCGACTCCGGCCTCGGGGACGACCAGGGGGACGCGGCGCAGGGCGCGGTCGGATGCCTCCCGATGGAACTCCGTCAGGAGCGACGGGGGTCCAACACGGTCTCTCCTCGGCACCCAGCACCGCTCCTCCGGACCGTACCCCTCCCACTCCACTAGATACTGGAGACCCCCATCCGACGTCTCGAATCCAAGATGGATCCAACGGTGTACGCCGGTGCCCCCTCGATCGGTCCAACGGGGGCGGAGGAGTCTCCAAGATCTCATTTTCTTGGGAGTGGGCCGCTACCCCACCGGCCTGAGAAGGGGACACAATGGAACGAGGGGTTAATACACTTATACTCCACAGGTAGCTGTAATCTATAACATACCTCGTTCAACCTTCTCAGGACTTTTAAATGGCCCTACAAACCGCCACTCCAGTTTCCGACAGGGCAGGCGGAGGGGTAGGTTTCCTGGTAGAGAGCAAGACTCGAATCACCAGGTGCGTACACCGGTGCCTCACTGCGGTGGAGATCAGCGCTCGCCTTCTGACGTCGGAGGGCCCGCTTGCAGGTGGAACGTGTGCAGCGTCCAAGTCTCCTCCGAGCCGCCGCGCCCACATCATCCACCGCAGGAAGCCTCGATCTGGCTCTGCTGCCAGGGTGCCAGAACCGGGCTGGTAACCTAACACACATTGAAATGGAGTTAGGTTAGTGGAGGAATGGCGTAGGGAATTCGGGCCATCTCGGCCCAGGGAAAACGTACCTTGACCACTCCTCCGGCCGTCGGTCTGGCAGTATGTTCTGAGAAACCTACCCACATCCTGGTTTTACGCGTTTATCGTTCCACCTGCCATTGCTCTCCGGGTGGTAAACATGAGTGAGGCTCACGAGACCCCCAACAGCGTCCATAAACGCTCTCCAGACTCTGGAGGGAATTGGGACCCCGATCAGCCACAATGTCCTCGGGTACCCCGTAGTGCCGGAACACATTTGGAGGTAAACAGTGCTCGGCAGTTTGCAGGGACGTAGGAAGACCCGGCATTGGGGAGCAAACGACAGGCCTTAGAGAACCGGTCCACAACGACCGAGGATGGTAGTATTCCTTGGATAGGGGAAAGGTCTGTTATAAAGTCCACTGAGAGGTGGGACCATGGGCGTTGTGGAACGGGCAGGGGGTAGCAACTTACCCCCTAGGTAGATGTCTAGGCGCCTTACACTGGGCGCACACCGAGCAGGCGGAAACATAAACCCTCACATCCCTTGCCAACGGGGCCACCAGTACTTGGCACTCAAGACAGTGCACTGTCCGGCCGATACCCGGATGTCCAGAGGAGAGGGTGCGGGGGTGACGTGTGAGCCCAAATAGATCAATCGATCCCGAACCTCGAGCATAACGTACTTCCGGACCCTCCGGGCACTTTGGTGGACTAGGGTCGGTGCGTAACGCCCTCGAGTTCGGCATCGACCTCCCACACTACGGTGCCACCAGACACCGACTCAGGCAGTATGGGAGTGGGCTCCACGGACCTCTCATCCGCGTCATACCGCCGAGGACAGCGCATCTGCCTTGCCATTCTGTGACCCAGGGATGTACGTGATCTTAAAAGTAAACCTGGTCAAGAAAAATACTCCATCTTGCCTGGCGAGGGTTCAGCCTCCTCGCGCGCCCGGATGTAACTCCAGGTTACGGTGGTCCGTCAAAAATGAGGAAAGGGTGTTGAGCCCCCTCAAGCCAGTGCCATCCACACCTTTAGAGCCTGTACTACGGCTAACAGCTCCCTGTCCCCTACGTCATAGTTCCGCTCCGCCGGACTGAGCTTCTTAGAATAAAAAGACAGGGGCGGAGTTTAGGTGGCGCGCGCAGATCGTTGTGAAAGCACGGCTCCTAAACCTGCGGCCTCCGACGCGTCCAACCTCTACTAATGGAACGGCAAAGAGGGATCCGGATGGCCAGCACCGGGGCCGAGGTAAACAGTCCTTCAGCCTCCCAAACGCCCTGTCCGCCTCGGCCGACCACTGCAGACGCACCGGACCCCCCTTCAACAGAGACGTGATGGGAGCTGCCACCTGTCCAAAACCCTGGATTAAACCTCCCGTGTAGTAATTTGCAAACCCAAAAACTGCTGCACCTCCTTCACAGTGGTTGGTGTTTGCCAATTACGCACGGCCGACACCCGGTCACCTCCATCTCACCCCCTGATGCAGACAACTGATAGCCCAAAAAGGAGAACCGACTCCTGGAAAAACAGAACACTTCTCTGCCTTCACATACAGGTCGTGCTCCACCAGCCTCCGCAAACACCCTGCGCACCAGGGCCATCATGCTCGACACGGGTAGGTGAGTACACGAGAATGTCATCAATGCTACACCACGACTCCCTGTCCCTGCATGTCCCTGAAGATCTCATCCACAACTGATTGGAAAACTGATGGAGCGTTCATCAACCCGTATGGCATGACCAGATACTCGTAATGGCCCGAGGTGGTACTAAAGGCTGTTTTCCAATTCATCAACCCTCCCTGATGCGCCACCAAGTTGTACGCGCTCCTGAGATCTAAATTTCGTGAAGAAACGCGCCCATGCAACGACTCAGTCATGGTCGCAATCAAGGGAGTGGATAACTATACTTCACACGTAATCTGATTGAGACCACTGGTAAATCGATGCACGGGCGCAAACCACCATCCTTTTTTCTCCACGAAAAAGAACCTCGAGGACACGGGGGGGGAAGTGGACGGCCGTATGTATCCTTGTTCTCAGCGATTCGTCTATGTAAAGCTCCATAGCTTTTTTCCCTCCTGAGACAGAGGATACACATGGGCTCCGTGGGAGGCAGCAGGCTCCTGCCTGGAGGTTTCGCACAATCCCCCCTGGCCTATGGGGTGGCAACCGCGTCGCCCTCGCCTTACTAAACGCAATAGCCAAATCCCCATACTCAGGTGGAACGTGCAATGCGGGCACCTGGTTTGGACTCTCCACCGAGGGGAGCCCCTACGGAAACGCCCAAACATCTACCCCACACACTGAGCAGACCACCCATCAGAGCCCTCTCCTGCCACGAAATCACTGGGTTATGGGTACTCAACCAGGGCATGCCCAAGCACCATCCGGATACGCAGGAGAGTCAATCAGGAACAGCTGAATCATCCCTGATGATCCCCCTGCGCACACATCCTAAGTGGCGGCCCGTGACCTCCCTGATTAAGCCCGTACCCAACGGACGACTTATCTAGGGCGTTGAACGGGAAAAGGAACATCAACAGAGAATGAGGGGAATCCCTAAACGCTAAACAAAACTTTTTATCAAAAAATTCCCAGGCCGCGCCTGAATCTACCAGCGCCTTATGCGGAATGAGGATGCTACCTGTGGAAAACATACAGGCATACAAAAATGGGCAACAGTGAGCTCTGGGTGAGTGGGGCGCCTACTCACCTGGAGGGAATCCCCATGGTGCGGACCTGTTCGTCATCTCCCCTAGGAGGCCATCCCCAGCACCTAGCCGCGGTGTGTCCTCCCTGACCCACAGGTGGGGGGGGGTGGGGTTGGACAGTGGATGGACCCCTAGCCTGCCGAATCCTCCTCTCTCTAGCGCCAGCGGCCCCCGAGCTCCATAGGACAAGGCTCGGAGAATGGCGCTGGGATGGGGGAATGGACGGACCCTCCGCAGGACGTCCGCGGGTAGCCAGCAGGTATCCAGCCTGATGGACATATCAACCAGCTGGTCGAAAGAGAGGCTGGTGTCCTACAAGCCAGCTCCCGACGTACGTCCTCACCTCGTAGGCTGCATCGGTATAGATCGATGAGGTGCGCCGCTCATTCCACCCTGCATCTGCCGCTAGAGTACGGAATTCGAAGCGCGAATTCCTGGGCACTTCTCCTCCCCTGCCGGAGGAAGACCAGACGCTCCCCCGCGCTTTCCCCTCCGGGGGATGGTTCAAACCACCGCCCTGAAGCGGCGGGAGAACTCGGTGTACGTAATCGTCGTGGCGTCGATCTTCCTCCACTCCGCGTTGGGCCCACTACCCAACGCTTTTTCTCCGGCCAGGCAGGAGATCAGGGGCGGACACGCTCTCATGCCCTGAAGGTGCCGGGTGCACTGTGCCAGGTATAGCTCTACCTGGAGCAGGAATCCCTGACAGCCCAGCCCGCGGTCCCGTCGTAGGCCCTCGGGAAGAGATAGTCGGGACTCCTCGAGGTTCCGGGCTGGAATGGGCGGGGCTGGCCGATGGTGCTCTGGCAGGGCGGGCGGCGGTGGAGGCGGAACCCCAGCCCGTCGGAGTGTGGTAATCACTCCTGCAGGGCGGTCCCCCATCTGCAGGAATGCTGCTCTTACTGGTCCGAACCTGGGCTTCCAGTCTCGTCCTGGGCTGCTTCGGCTCCTGCTGATTCCATTGGTGGTGTATGATTCTGTCAGGGCGTGTTGTAGGTGTAGTGTAGGAATCAAACGCAGGACGCAGACTGAATGTTCCAAAAGCTGTATTACTGGGCCCAAACACAGGCAACTTAGGACAACTAAGCCCGACAGCAAAAACCACGCACGAAGGCGAAAGGCAAATGCGCACTAACAGGTGCGACAAAATGAAACGGTGCACACACAAGTGCAAATAAGCTCCAGCACAGTGGAGAAAATACGCTCAACCGAGCAAAACACAACACTGACGGAAACAATCATACACAACACTAGACAAACACAACGAGAAACTTATAGGACACTAATTACGTCCAAACAGAAACAGGTGTTGGAAACAAACAGACAAAAGCAAACGAACATGAAACATCTATCGGTGGCAAGCTAGAATTCCGGAGACGACGACGCCGAAGCCTGCCCGAACAAGGGAGAGAGGCAGCCTCGGCACGAAACCGTGACATACAGGACTAAGATTGAATCCTACTATACCACTCTGACGCTCGTCGGATGTGGCAGGGGCTTGCAAACTATAACGGACTACAAAGGGAAACCCAGCCGCGAGCTGCCCAGTGACGCGAGCCTACTAGACGAGCTAATGCCTTTTATGCTCGCTTCGAGGCAAGCAACACTGAAGCATGCATGAGAGCACCAGCTGTTCCGGATGACTGTTGTGATCACGCTTTCCATATATCCGATATGAGCAAGACTTTTAAACAGGTCAACATTCACAAATCCGCAGGGCCAGACCGATTACCAGGACTTGTAACTCAAAGCATGACCCACTCCAATTCGCATACCGCCCCAACAGATCCATAGATGACACAATCTCAATCGCTTTTCACACTGCCCCTTTCCCACCTGGACAAAATGAAGACCTATGTAAGAATGCTGTTCATTGACTACAGCTCAGCATTCAACATCATAGTGTCCACAAAGCTCACCACTAATCAAATCAAATCAAATGTTATTTGTCACATACACGTGTTTAGCAGATGTTATTGCGGGTGTAGCGAAATGCTTGTCACTAAGCTAAGGACCCTGGGACTAAACACATCCTCTGCAACTGGATCCTGGACTTCCTGACGGGCCGCCCCCAGGTGGTAAGGGTAGGCAAACAACACATCTCCCACGCTGATCCTCAACATGCGTGCTTAGTCCCCTCCTGTACTCCCTGTTCACCCACGACTGCGTGGCCAGCCCGACTCCAACACCATCATTACGTTTGCTGATGACATAACAGTGAATGCCTGATCACCGACAACGATGAGACAGCCTATAGGGAGGAGGTCAGAGACCTGGCCGTGTGGTGCCGGATAACAGCCCCTCCCTCAACGTGAGCAAGACAAAGGAGCTGATCGAGGACTACAGGAAAAAGGAGGGCCGAATAGGCCCCCCATCAACATCGACGGTGTTGTAGTGGAGTGGGTTTGAGAGTTTCAAGTTCCTTGGTGTCCACATCACCAACGAACTATCATGGTCCAAACACACCAAGACAGTCGTGAAGAGGGCACGACAACACCTTTTCCCCCTCAGGAGAAAGATTTGGCATTGGTCCCCAGATCCATCAAAACGTTATAACAGCTGCACCATCGAGAGCATCCTGACCAGTTGCATCACCCTGCCTGGTATGGCAACTGCTCGGTTCATCCGACTGCAAGGCGCTACAGAGGGTAGTGCGTATGGCCCAGTACATCACTGGGGCCAAGCTTCCTTCCATCTAGGACCTATATACTAGGCAGTGTCAGAAGAAGGCCCAAAAAATTGTCAGACTCCAGTCCACCCAAGTCATAGACTGTTCTCTCTGCTACCGCACGGCAAGTGGTACCGGAGCGCCAAGTCTAGGATTCAAAAGGCTCCTTAACAGCTTCTACCCCCAAGCATTAAGACGGCTGAAACAATTAATCCCCCCCCTCCTTTGTTTTTACACTGCTGCTACTCGCTGTTTATTATCTATGCATAGTCACTTTACCCCTACATGTACAAATTACCTCGACTAACCTGTACCCCCGCACATTGACTCAGTACCCGGTACCCCCCTGTATAATAGCCTCAGTATTGTTATTTTATTGTGTTACTTTTTATTTTATTTTATGTTTTACTTTAGTTTATTTTCATAAATATTTTCTTTACCTCTATTTCTTGAACTGCATTGTTGGTTAAGGGCTTGTAAGTAAGCATTTCACGTATAAGTTGTATTCGGCGTGTGTGACAATGTCACGATCGTCTGAGGAAGCGGACCAATGCGCAGCGTTGCGAGTGAACATGATGACTTTAATAGAAAAGCACGTAAATACAAAACAAAAGACGAAAGTGAAGTCCAACAGAAACAATGCCTGAACTTGGAACAAAAACCCACAACCCACATGCGAACACAGACAGTTTAAATATGGCTCCCAATCAGAGATAACGAGCCGACAGCTGACACTCGTTACCATCCGATTGGGAGTCACACACTACAACAATCAACAACCTAGAAATAGACACACAGAACTCCCAACCTAGAAATAAACGTGACAGACATGCAACACAAAAAATCACCCCAAAACCCAACAAAACAACATACACCCTGGCTCAAATACACAAGTCCTGGAGCCAGAGTGTGACAGTACCCCCCCCTAAAGGTGCGAACTCCGGGCGCACCAGCATACAGTCTAGGGAGGGTCTGGGTGGGCGTCTGTCCACGGTGGCGGTTCTGCCCCTGGTCGTGGTCCCCATCCCACCTTAGTCACCACCCGCTTCCCTAGCCTCCTCCACATTACCACCCCCCAACTACACCCCACTGGGTTAAGGGGCGGCACCGGACTAAGGGGCAGCACCGGACTACGGGGCAGTACCGGACTAAGGGGGCAGTACCGGACTAAGGGGCAGTACCAGGCTGAATGGCGGATACTGGCTGGACGGCTCTGGTGGCTCCTGGCTGGTCGGCTCTGGCGGATCCTGGCTGGACGGCTCTGGCGGGATCCCGGCTGGACGGCTCTGGCGGATCCCGGCTGGACGGCTCTGGCTGGACGGCTCTGGCGGATCCGGCTGGTCGGCTCTGGCGGATCCTGGCTGGACGGCTCTGGCGGGTCCCGGCTGGACGGCTCTGGCGGATCCCGGTTGGACGGCTCTGGCGGATCCTGGCTGGACGGCTCTGGCGGATCCCCGGCTGGACGGCTCTGGCAGATCCTGGCTGGACGGCTCTGGCGGATCCTGCTGGACGGCTCTGGCTCTGGATCCTGGCTGGACGGCTCTGGCGGATCCTGGCTGGACGGCTCATGGCTGGCTGACGGATCTGGCTGCTCATGGCTGGCTGACGGATCTGGCTGCTCATGGCTGGCTGACGGATCTGGCTGCTCATGGCTGGCTGACGGATCTGGCTGCTCATGGCTGGCTGACGGATCTGGCTGCTCATGGCTGGCTGATGGATCTGGCTGCTCATGGCCGGCTGACGGATCTGGCTGCTCATGGCTGGCGGAAGGCTCTAGCTGATCCTGTCTGGCGGAAGGCTCTGGCTGATCCTGTCTGGCAGAAGGCTCTGGCTGATCCTGTCTAGCAGAAGGCTCTGGCTGATCATGTCTGGCAGAAGGCTCTGGCTGATCCTGTCTGGCAGAAGGCTCTGGCTGATCCTGTCTGGCGGAAGCTCTGGCTGATCCTGTCTGGCGGAAGGCTCTGGCTGATCCTGTCTGGCAGAAGGCTCTAGCGGCTCCGGTCTGGCGGACAGGCTCTGAAGGCTCATGGCAGACGGGCGGCTTAAGCGCCTTTGGGCAGACGGGCAGTTCAGGCCCCGTTGGGCAGACGGCAGACTCTGGCCGTCTGAGGCGCATCGTAGGCCTGGTGCGTGGTGCCGGAACAGGAGGTACCGGGCTGAGGACAACGCATCTCAGGGCTAGTGCGGGGAGAAGCAACAGGGCATGCTGGACCCTGGGGACGCACCGTAGGCCTGATGCGAGGTGCCGGAACTGGGGGGTACCGGCCTGAGGACACGCATCTCAGGGCTAGTGCGGGAAGCAGCAACAGGGCATGCTTGGCCCTGGGGACGCACCGTAGGCCTGATGCGTGGTGCCGGAACTGGAGGTACCGGGCTGAGGACACGCATCTCAGGGCTAGTGCGGGGAGTAGCAACAGGGCATGCTGGACCCTGGGAACGCACATAAGGGCTAGTGCGGAGAGCCGGACAGGGCATGCTGGACCCTGGGACTCACATAACGCCTAGTGCGGAGAGCCGGAACAGGGCATGCTGGACCCTGGGGACTCACATAACGCCTAGTGCGGAGAGCAGCAACAGGACGCACAGGACTCGGGAGACACACAGGAGGCTTGGGGCGTGGTGTAGGCACTGGTGGGAAAGGGCTGGCGACGCGCACCGTATCCCTGGTGCGAGTGGCCGGAACAGGTCGGGCTGGGCTGGCGACGCGCACCGTACACTTGGTGCGGGTGGCAGGAACAGGCCGAACCGGGCTGGCGACGCGCACCGTAGGCTTCCTACGAGGCTCAGGAACAGGCCGGGCTGGGCTGGCGACGCGCACCGTACACTTGGTGCGGGTGGCAGGAACAGGCCGAACCGGGCTGGCGACGCGCACCGTACACTTAGTGCGAGGGGCCGGAACAGGCCGTACCGTACGGGGAACACACACTACTGGCTGTACCTCGGGATTAGGAACGGGCCGGACCGGACTGGTTACACACCCCAGTACCTCTCGCCGAGCCTCTACACCTTCCTTCCCTGCTTTACCCAGTAGCCCCCTTAACCTGGTAGCCTCCTGAATCCGCCCCTTCTCTGCCTCCGTCAGCCCCCTTAACCTGGTAGCCTTTTGAATCTGCCTTGTGGCAGCCTCCTGCTGCTCAGTCGCCCAAGCCATGTGCCCCCCCCAAAAAATTTCTTGGGGTTGCCTCTCGTCCTTCCGACGTTGGCTCTGCCGACGCCGTTGCTCCTCTCTCCGTCGCCTCTCCTCTGTTTCGCTCCATGGACGGCGGCGATCCATGCCATCCAGGATTTCTTCCCACGTCCAGGACCCTTTTCCGTCCAAAAGCTCCTCCCATGTCCAGACCTTTGGAGCTGGGTATAAATCCTGTGTAGGTGGATCCTGTTGCCGCTTGACACGCCGCTTGGTCCTTTTATGGTGGGTTTTTCTGTCACGATCGTCTGAGGAAGCAGACCAATGCGCAGCGTTGCGAGTGAACATGATGACTTTAATAGAAAAGCACGTAAATACAAAACAAAAGACGAAAAATGAAGTCCAACAGAAACAATGCCTGAACTTGGAACAAAAACCCACAACCCACATGCGAACACAGACAGTTTAAATATGGCTCCCAATCAGAGATAACGAGCCGACAGCTGACACTCGTTACCTCCGATTGGGAGTCACACACTACAACAATCAACAACCTAGAAATAGACACACAGAACTCCCAACCTAGAAATAAACGTGACAGACATGCAAACATAAAAATCACCCAAAACCCAACAAAACAACATACACCCTGGCTCAAATACACAAGTCCTGGAGCCAGAGTGTGACAGACAAATAACATTTGATTTGATTTGATTTGACTTTAAATATTCACCATGCAATAAGAATTGTCTTGATAGTATGAAGAGGTAACTACACGGACATTTTATCCAATTTTATTGAAAGCTAGTCAATGTTACAGTTTTAATAGCCTAGCCAGCTACTGTAAATGTCAATTTGTGTTTCATTATCTAGCACTCTCTCTGTCAGTTAATTGCATTTCTGAATGATGTTTTGGAATGATTATATGTCTCATTTCACTAACTAGCTGCAGGCTTAAAGAAACATTCCAATCATATACTTTGCACAGAAACCCAAATAAAAGCATGTATATAGAAATAAAGTGTGTGTCATGTCTGCTAGAATGGAGGTTTAAAAACGACAGCTACATATTAGCCAATACACATGGCATAGCCTACACATATCCTGAGAAACTTACAGTAGTGAGTCATTTAGCAGACGCTCTTATCCTGAAAGATTACAGTAGTGAGTTCATTTAGCAGACACTCTTATCCAGAGCCATATAAGATATGTAGACTGATAAAGAGCCTGTAGAATTATAGAAAAATCTGTTGGGAAATGAATGTTTGACTTTCAAATACTAAATGTTTAGTGAATGGGAGTCATATTTATGTGCTTACATGATTAAACTGTCCTACTAACCTTCTAGAAGTTGACGGTGCCAAAATCTTACCAATGCATTCATTATTCTACTAACTATGACTGAGTGTGAGACATGTTTTCCGCAGAATGTACTTTTCATGCATATGCATACGAACACCATCACAAATAGTGTTTTCACCATCTTATTGAGTACGGAGAGAAATAGCAAAGGTGTTCGCCAGGCAGTATGTGAAGTATCTAAATATAGTTTAACCTACCAAATGAATGTATATGAAGTGCCATGGAGGGCACAATCTTACAATGTTGCGAGACCAGAAATGAGAGCTTTACCCTCTATGCCAAAGTCTGGGCATCTGATGGAGGCTGTAGAAATGTCAAACACATGCTTTCAGTATTCCCCCTTCTCTCTAGGAGCATTTGTGTGCCCAGTCCCCAAAGGTGTATGGAAAAGATGCCACCCCTGCTCACGGCAATGTAGCTGACCCGATGTAGAGAGACAAGTGCCCTTAGCAGAATAAAATCTAAATGCTTGTGTTGTCCAGAGATGAGAACTTCACCATCTTTGAGTAAAAGCCTGGGCTAACTGACGGGGACAATAGAATTCTCCCCACTGCACTGTCGTTACACTAGCCTAATAGCTCAGGACTGGGAATAAACACTTCTTCGTTTTTTTTTGTTAGTTAAACAGCAGTTAACTTGCCAGCTACATAAATCGACTAAAGAGTTTGCCAGTTCTGCTACTGCTTGCTTTTATAACTCGGCGAAAAAGCGTGGAACACACTGACAGCAGCTCCCTCTGTTCAACTCTCCCGTGCTGGTCCAGCCGGCCTTCCAGAAGCCACTGTTGTGCCGCTTGTTGTATCACATTGCAATGATAAACTGCAATTCTCAGATGTGGGAGGGACATGACCCCTGCAAATAGCACTTTTCAGTACTGCTCAAATAAATCAGGCCTTTCCGAGAGCAACATTTCCTTTCAACTGGAAGCAATGTGACAAAATAAGTCCTTGATGACAACAAAATCATAAACAATTAGGAGTAGGTTGATAAGTTCCGCTAGTCTCTGAGTATTGTCCTCAGGTAAAACACATTTGTTCTAATCTTATACTGCCATAATTCCAAATCCTGTTCTTGAAGAATGGAAAATCTGACAGACAGTTTTTTTTTATGTTAGGCTAAAGCTATAACCTAATTGTATATATATCTCGTAGTAGAAAGCAATGGGTTAGAAGATCCCCTACATAACAAAACTCATAAAGATTTAAATGCAAACAGCTAACTATGGCCCAGCTATGTAAACTTCTAAACATTGAGTCTATATGCAATAGATGTTCAATTGGTCATCAATATTTTCCGGTCTTCTTCTAATGACTCTTCTTAAGCAGGTTGACAAACAGGGATTATTTTCAGGTTAGCAGTGTGGTTAAGGTTAGTGTTAGGCAATTAGGCGTTAAGCAGGTGTGGTAAGGTTAAGGTTAGGTTATTAAGGTTAGGGTTAGCAGTTGTGGTATAAAGATTAGGGTTAAACATCAGATTGTATGACTGTGTCTTTAAGGGGAAAGTAACAAAAAAAGTAATCAGATTACATTACTGAGTTAGGGAATCCAACATGTATGGTACTGATGACAAATGTTTGAAAGGGTACATAGTAACTAATGGAATTCATTTAGAAAAGTAACCTATCCTAACCCTTGATCCAGTTTTTTATAGAGTGCATTTGGAAAGTATACAGACCCTTTGACTTTTTCAAAATGTTGTTACATTACATCTTATACTAAAATGTATTAAATTGTTTTTTGTCTCAACAATCTATACACAATAATGACAAAAGCAAAATACGTTCAATCAATTTAGCACCATTCTAAAAATGAAAAAAAAACCGGAAAGATTACATCATTGACATAAAATTATTCAGACCCTTTACTCAGTTACTTGTTGAAGCACCTTTTGGCAGTGATTTAGAGCTTTGAGTATTCTTGGGTATGACGCTAAAAGGTTTGGAACACCTAGTAATTGGGGAGTTGAGTTTCCCCTATTCTTTCTTCCCTGCATATCTCTCAAGCTCTGGTCGTTGTATGGCATGGAGCGTCGTGTGAATAGCTATTTTCAGGTCTCTCCAGAGATTGAGACGGGGTTCAAGTTCCGGCCTCGGCGGCTGGCAACCTCAAGGACTATTGAGAGAATTTGTCCAAAGGCCACTCCTGCGTTGTCTTGGCTGTGTGCTTAGTGTCTGGTCCTATTCGGCGGGTTGTCATCAAGGATTCTCTCTGGGGTGTTCATTTTGTCCTATTGGCAGGGTTTTCATCAAGTCATGGAATAATAAAAAAATAACGTTTGAAAAAAAATTACTTATTTTCAACTTTAACATTATTTTAAAAAAACGAAAGACGATTTGGACGACGGGGCTTCGTGTTCTTTTCAAAAACTAATTGTGAGTGTTGGGAGTGCACAATGTACAAAACAGTTTTAATGTGTCCAAATCATAACCAATATGAAAAAACAGTCTTGTGACTCTATTGAAAAACCTAAACAATAAAAGTATGTCCATCGACACAAACAAATCGAAATCATAGTACGTGTGTTCTGTTTGAACAAGTGTGGCAATATAAATCACTGATATCGATCTAGGGGGGAAATCAGGTTGTATGTGCTGTTGAAACTAACAACAACTAAAAAAACATCGAAATGGGAGATATCTTTTACCTCACTGGTTAGAGGACAAACCTGCAGAAAGACAGGCAGCTACATTTTGGAGTGATGCATTTAAAATGAGGAGGTCCCAAAATGAAGAGAAAACGCAACACTATTATGTCATCAATAATATCGAGTATCACATTGAAAATCAAGTGCTTGAGAGGGGGGAGATGAGGGGGTTTTTGGAACATCCTGTAAACTAAACAGCTCAAAAACCACACGGAATCTGGGAATAAATGTGACATCACTGGTTAGAGGGCCAATTTGTAGAAAACAGCTTAGCTACATTTGAAGTGTTGGCATTTGATTCAAGTGGGTCGCCCACAAGGTTAAGTGTAACGCAACACTTTTTTGTTACTAACATAATATTACTCTTTCAATTCAGACTGGATTTTTACCCCTGATGCGGCTAATATCATATCACGTTGAAAATTAATCAGTAACAGGGGGATTCACATTGTGACATTATTATAAAACTACTCCTAACTATATGTTAAAAACATTCTACACTGCTGACATTATTTTATTGATAGCATGAAACAACTCTCAATGTAAGGATATTTTCTGATGTTTAAGCAGAGAATTTAACAGCGGTATCTCTTTCCACATTTGATCACAGACAAAAGTTTTCTCGGCCTGGGTGAGTTCTATGCGTGGTGTTATCAGGATGTTTGACTGAAGCAAAACTCTTCCCACATTGATCACAAGCTGTAAGGTTTCTCTCCTGTGTGAGTCTATTGTGTATTGTCAGAGAGCTAGAGTAAACAAAAACTCTTCACACATTGATACAGCAGTACGGTTTCTCTCCTGTGTGTGTTCTTTTGTTTTGATAAAGTCAGAGGTCCAGATGCACAAAAAACTATTACCACATCGATCACAGCTATAAGGTTTCTCTCAGGGTATTTCTCTGATGTACCTCAGGTTGCTTTGAGTGCGGTAAAAATCTTCCCACATTGATTACAGCTAGAAAATGTCTCTCCTTGGTGTGTTTTTTTGAGCCTTTCAGGCGATGGAGCGATAAAAACCTTCCCACATTGATCACGCATAGGTTTCCTCCGTGTGTGTTCTCTTGTGTAAGCAGAGCCCCAGAGCAAACAAAACTCTTCCCACTTTGATCACAGCAAAGGGTTTTTCCCCAGGTGTATTTTTGATGACCCAGGTTTTTATGAGTAAACTCTTCCCCACATTGATTACAGCTAAAAGTTTCTCTCTGTGGTGTTCTCGGGAAAACATTCAGGCAGGGGAGCGAGAAAAACTTTTCCCACTTTGTCCGCTATAAGGTTTTCCGGTGTGTTCTCCGTCTTTTAAGGTCTGTTTTTAAGGTGAATCTTTTCCCACAGTAAGCAGTGGTGAGATTTTCCCCTGGGGTTTCCGCGGGTGTTTTTTGAGGGTTCTGTTTGGAGGACTTTCCTGACTCCTCGCTTTGATTTTGTTGAGGCTCCCCAGAAGATCACATACTCACGTTCTTCCGTGTGAAAACAAAGTCAGCAGATTTTAAAGCCCCACAACAGCAGAAATCCACTTTTTATTTGAGCAAAAGGATGTCCAGATTTTGTAAAAAATTGATTCTGTAATGAATATTGAAACGTTTTACAAACTTTTTGAAAATTTGTCTTAATAAAAAGTCAAGTGAACAAAACGCCATATTTGTCTTATTTTTAACAGATAAAGTGGATGTTGTAGGCAAAATACATTATTAAAGAGTGAAACCCAGCAGTTCCAGACCCTTTTTTTCCCCATGTGTTTTATACTACAGTGCTGCTTTGTTCCCCCATTTAGCACTTCTCCCCAGCCGTAGCCCCACCCCATTTTAAATAATTAAAAAACACATTGGAACATGGGAAGGGCCGGTGCTAAAGCAGGAGGTAGCCATTTCATCGTTCTCCCCCCGTAGACCCCCCATCTCTAAATAATTAAAAAATTAAATTTAAAAAGGGGAATTTGGGCCGGTGCTAAGCAGTGAGGTAGTATGCTTAAATAAAAAGAAAAATTTCAAAAAAATACTTTTTTAAAATTTTAAAGTACTAAAGGAGTAAAATAAAAATAAAAAATTAAAGACAAAAAAAAAAATTAACCAGGGCTATATTCAGGTCCTTTGGAACTTTTTTTGAACAAAAAAAATTACCCGAGAGATTTTTCTGTCCCCCCTTTGGGAGAAATTTTTGCTTTAAAAATTATTTTGGAAAGTAAGTCCGGGTCTTTTACATTAAAAAAACCAGATCTTCTAAAAAAGATTTTTGCGGGTTTGCCAGTCCGGGGGACGCTTTCACCCTCGGGGGAAAGGAGTCACATTGCAGAGAGCTAAAAACCTAAAAAAGATCATTTGCCGGGTTGTGTCCAGTCGAGGGACTTTTTCACCTCTGGGGGAAAGGACGTAAACTTGCAGAGCAGCTAAAACCTGGTCCATTGAGTAAAAGGCCCGGGGGCCAAAAAACACCTCAACCCTACCTAACAGGCTCCAGACCATCACAGCGGGAAAAGGGAAGAAAGCTGAAAAAAATAGACAAGACATTAAACCGCATTCCAAAAAAAAAATGCCCCCCAATTCAAGCAAAAACTCAAGTCTAGTACTTTCAAATTTACGAAATACTTCGGTTGTGACGTGACAAAAAAAAAAGAGGCTTTCTACGGAGTTTTTTAGAACTGGGACACTGTCCTTTGGCCCAACGTTATATCCACCAAACCAACCCAAAGTTTACCCAAAACCCTAACCAAACGTTTATCCAACCCAAAACCTAACCTAACTTATACCCTAACCCTAACTTACCCCTAACCAAACCCCAACTTATATCCTAACCTAACCAAACCCCCTAACGTTTATCCAAACCCAACGTATACCAAAACCAAACCCAACCCCAAACTTTAATCCAAACCCTAACCAAGTTAAAAGCCAAACCTAACTTATACCAACCCAACCTAATTTACCTAACTAAACCAAAAACTTTTATATCCCCTAATTTATACCAAACCCAAACCAACGTTATATCCTAACTAATCTTACCGTGAATTAAAAAAAAATCTAAACTAAACTAAAAAAAATAAAAATACAACTAAACGTTAAAAACTAAACCACTAACGTTATATTTCCTAACCTAACCCTAAAGTTATATTCCTAACTAACGTTATATCCTAAACCCGAACGTTATTTATCCTAAACCTAACCCTAACGTTATATTCCTAACCGAACCCGAACCATAACGTATATCCTAACACTTAACCCTAACATTATATCTAACCTAACCTAATGTTAATCCTAACCTAACCCTAACATTAGAGACTTAACCTAATCCTAACGTTAATCATAACCTAACCCTAAACGTATCATACTAACCTAACCGAACGTGATTATCCTAACCCTATATTCCTACCTAACCCTAACGTTATAATTCCATAACCTTAAAACGTGATATCATTAACCTAACCTAACGTTTATATTCCCTAACCTAACCCCTAACGTTATATCCAACCTAACCCGAACGTTAAGGATCATGTAACTAACCCTAATGTATACTAACCTAACCCTAACGTTATATCCTAACCAAACCCCTAATTTTATATCCTAACCAACCCCTTTAATTTAATCTAACCTAACCCTAATTAACCAACCCCAAACTTTATATCCTAACCTAAGTTTTCCAACCAACCCCTAACCTTAATCCAACAAACGTTATATCCTCCCTAACCCCCCTTTATACCTAACCTAACCCTAATTTTATATCCTAACCTAACCAACCCTAACTTTAACCAAAACCTAACCAACCTAACGTTATACCCAAACCAAACCAAAATTTATAACTTTTGATTTGGTGCGGGTAACGTTGTTCTTCAATTACCGCGCGGGTAAACACCACTATATCAAAAAAAATAAAAAAGTTTTTTTGTCACATCCCCAAAGGTACAAAAGGGGTTGTAAACGGTACAGTAAAATGGTTACTTGCATAGTGGAGTCTTTTTGTTTAGAATGTAGTAGCTACAAAAAATTTAAACCAAAAAACCCCAATCATTACGTTTACCCTGCATAATCTGCGGTAGCAAAAAAGCAAACCAACTAGGTTCAATTTTTAGCAGCTAGCTACCTTGGGTTTAAACTAGTAATCAAATGGCTCTGAGATAAATAAAAACTTTTACATTTTCTTTTGTCAGATCCCTTTACCCAAGCGATTTAGTGAGTGCATAAATTTTTCATATTTCCCCCCCGGGGGGAATCGAACCCACAACCCGGGCGTTGAAAAGGCCCCATGCTCTCCCAACTGGTCGGGGAGGACCACTCGTTTTTCTACACAGATATACACTAACTTATAGCTATTAACAGTACATTTTAAACTTCCCAAATGAAAAGTTTGCTGAAAAAATTAGAAAGGTATATCTAAAAATGTAGCTAGTAGACTTCGTACCCCGTATACAGGTGGTTTTTCCCCCTCTCTGTCAGGAGCCAGGGTTTCCCCTTTAGTTTAAAAAGGGAATCCGGAGACGGGTGTTTTATACAGCAGCCTTTTTTGCTTCTCTTTCCTCCCCTCATTTTGGGCAATCGTCTTTTAAAGCTGCTGTGAGGAAAAGGTGGTAGGTTACAGCTGTTTTTGTAGACAGTGAAAACTCCAAATCTTCCACTCCTTAGCTATTACTCTTTTCCACCGACCCCATGATTTAAAAACCAGTCCCCCAGAAAGTTAGGCCACTGAACCCTTTTTGGAAAGGGTAAGTCTCACGAAAGTAGGTACCGCCAAAAGTTTGCACCACTTACCATAAAGGGTTTTTTTTTATTTTTTATATTTTCTACAAAGAAACCATACTAAAAAAACAATAAGAGGCTTGTTTGGGCCAAAAACACGAGCAATGGACATTAGACTGGTGGAAACGCCCTTTGGTCTGTTAGCCCAAATTAAATTTTTTGGTTTCCCCAAAACACTGTCTTTTTGTGAGACGCAGATAGGTGAACGGATTATTCGCATGTGTTTTCCCCCGTGAAGCATGGAGGGGGGTTGTGATGGTGTTTTGCTGGGCACTGTCATGATTTTTTTAAAATTAAAGGCACATTAAAAAGCTGGCTACAACAGCATTCTGCAGCGTACGCCTCACATTGGTTTCGTTTAGTGGGCTATCATTTTTTTTAACGGACAATGCCCAAAACACACCCCCAGGCTGGTAAGGTATTGCAAAAAAGGGAAGGATGGGTGCTGACAATGACCGGCCCCCACAAAACCTGACCTCAACCCCCAAATTTAGGGGTTTGGATGATTTTGGCCACAGAGTGAAGGAAAAGCACCCAACAGTGCTCACCCAAGTGGAAACCCCTTTCAAGACTTTTGGAAAAAAGCTTTCCAGGTAAAGCTGGTTGGAGAAAATCCCAAAGTGTGCAAAGTGTCAAAAGGGCAAAGGGTGGACTTTGAAAGAGGGGAACAAATATCCCCCAACGGCGATGCTCGGGTATTTTGGATACCTTCTGTCAAACCGGCCCAGCTGGCACAACGGGGGACGGGCCGGTTTCTTCGCAGTGAAACAATGTCTCCAACATACCCGGGAGGCGTTCCGTCAACTAGGGGGGGACCTGTGAGCCAGCAAAACCCCCTTCGCAACCCCCCTCGGGTAGCGATGCCGTTTTCCTGCACGGACAAATATGCGGCACACCATTAAATGCCGTGGCTTCCTACTTGCCTCTCTCTACTTTTCGCACCAGATGGGAATCCCCCCCACCGAGAGGGCCCAAGTTGCCACGGTTTTTTCCTGCTACTGGGCGGGGTTGGAAGGGCCCCCCGGGGCTGGGGAGAGAGAGGGGAGCGTTCATAAGGGGTTTTGGTTCTGTTTAAAAAGCATCTTCGTCATCCCCCGGAGGGGGAGAGAGGGGGGGCGTTACTCCAATTTTGCAGGGGGGCCAGACGGCCAAGTACGCGCTCACCTTTTCCGGGCAGAGACTCCAGGGTGGGAAATACCGGCGCTTGTCGCTATTTAAAAATGGTCTGCGCGAGGGGTCCCGACGGGGTGGGTCGGACGACAATCTCCCCCGTGGCTCGGTCGGATAACCTACTTTGGAGCCGGTACTCTAACCTGTTTTTCCCCCTCAGTGAACACTAGATCAGAGCCTGAACCCCGTGCAGCAACGTTCCCCATCCCCCCCTGACAGAGTTGAGAGGTTTCAGAGAAGAATGGAGGAAATCCCCAAAAAACAGGGGTTTCCAAGCTTTTAGGTAAAACCCAAGAAGCTGAGGGTGTAATTTTCGCCAAAGGGGCTTCAACAAAGTACTGAGTAAAGGGTCTGAAAAAATATGTAAAAGTTTTATATAATATTTTTTTTATTAAAAGTTCAAAAAAAAACATTTCTATGGATAAAACCTTCGACCCCATGGTGGTTTTAGATCTGACACTGCACTGTAAAGGGGGGACTTTTTAAAACAGGTTGTGCCTTCCAAAACAAGTCCAATCTTGAATTACCCCAAAGGGAACATCTCAAGGTCCAGAGGGCCGCGGTCTAATGCCCCTAAATGCTTCCCCCGCAGTCTTTCCCAAATCTGTTTTTGACTGCATAACAAGATAATAATATCCCCTGTTCTACCCCCTGGGATAGAATATAGAATTTCCTTCTCAGACATGGTATAGAATTTAGAATCCCTTAGACATGGTATAGAAGTATAGAAGTCCCTCTCAGACAATGGTATAGAAATTTAAAGTCTCTCTCAACATGGTATGAAGTCCCCCCTCAAAATGGGTTGAACTCAAACTAGACACTGGATGAAGGTAGAAGTCCCTTCAGCACTGGTATAGAATTATAGAAGTCCCTCTCAGACACGGTATGAAGATAGAAGTCCCTCTCGCACTGGGTTGAATATAGAAGTCCCTCCAGACACGGATAGAATTATAGAAGTCTCTCTCAGACACTGTATAGAAGCCCTGACACTGGTATAAACCCTCTCAGGGCACTGGATAAAGTGAGGTCCCTAACACTGGTATTTGAATTTTAGAAAATCCCTTCAACACTGGGATGAAGTATAAAGTCCCTCTCAGACATGGTTAGAAATTTTAGAAGTCCCTCTCAGACAGGTTTTTGAAGAATAGAAGTCAATTCAGACACTGGTAAGAAGAATAAAGTCCCCCTTTAAAACTGGTTTTGAAGTATAGAACCCTCTCAGACCTGGTATAAAGTCTTTTCAAACTGGTATAGAAGTCCCTTCAGACACTGTTTTAGAAGTCCTTATAGAGACTGGTAATAGTCCCCCTCAGACACGGTATAGAAGTCCCTCTCAGAACTGGGATAGAAAAGGATAGAAGTCCCTCTCAGACACTGTATAGATTATAGAAGTCCCTCCACAATAACGGAAAACATGGATAGAAGGTAAAAGCCCCCTCAGCCCTGGGATAGAATTATGAATCCCTCTCAACCGGTATGAATATTAAAATTTCCCTTTTCAGACACTGGTATAGAAGTCCCCCCAGACATGGGATAAAAAATCCAGAACTGGGAAGAGTGAGAATCCCTCCAGACACGGGAAGAATTTTAGAAGTCCCTTCGCATGGATGAAGAATGAAGTCAAACTCAGACACTGGTAAAGAATAAAGCCCTCTCGACACTGGTATTTGAATATAAAGTCCCTCTAGACCTTGTATAGAAATCCTTATCAGAGATGGGATAGAGTCCCTCAACACGGATAGAAGGATAAAATCCCTCTCAGGGGCACTGGTATAAATTATAGAAGCCCTCTCCAATTAACGGAAAAACGGTATAGAAATATAGAAGTCCTCTCACTATTAAAAAAGACACTGGTATAGAATTTTATAAGTCCCTCCACTAATAACAGAAGAAACCCGGGATAGAAGTCCCCTCAGACACTGGATAGAATTTAAAAATCCCCTCACAATAACGGAAAACATGGGATAGAATATAGAAGTCCTCTCACTATTTAAAAGAAGACACTGGGATAATATAGAATCCCTCTCAAATTAAAAGAAGACATGGTATAGAAGTATAGAAATCCCTCCATTTACAGAGACCTGGGAAAAAGTAAAAGCCCTCTCAACGGTAAGAATTATAAAGTCCCTCCACAAATTTGGAAGACATGGGATTTAAGTATCTCTCATATTAAAAAAAGACACGGTATAGAAGTCCCTTCACTATTAAAAAAAGACACTGGGAAAAGTATAGAAGTCCATTTTCCCTTTACATAAAACAGGTATAGATAAGAAATCCCTCCACTATTTAAAAGAAGACATGGGGTAAAATATAGAAGTCCCTCTCACATTAAAGAAACATGGTTGAAATATAGAAGCCATTCACTATTTAAAAGAAGACATGGGATAGAAGTATAGAAGTCCCTCTCCTATTAAAGAAGAACTGGGATGAAAAAGAAGTCCCTCTCACTATTACAGAAGACACTGGTATAGAAGTAAGAAGTCCCCCTCCTTTAAAGAAAACATGGTATAGAAGTCCCCTTTCCATTAAAAGAAAAACACTGGTATAGAAGTATAGAAAATCCCCCCAATTAACAAAAACTGGTAAGAAGTAAGAAGTCCCCCTCACATTAACAGAAGACATGGGTTTGAAGTATAAAGCCCTCCACTATAAAAAAGAAACCGGGATAGAAGTCAAATTTATATTAACAGAAAACCTGGTATGAAGTCCCCTCACTAAACAGAAGACACGGTATAGAATATAAAAGTCCCTCTCAATTAAAAGAAGAACTGGTATAGAAGTATAAATCCCTCTCAGACACTGGTATAGAATTATAAAGCCTCCAAATTAACGGGAAAACAGGTATAGAAATATAGAAGTCCCCCTCACAAACAGAAACCTGGTAAGAATTATAGAAGTCCCTCTCACATTGACAGACAAAATGGTATAGAAGTATAGAAGTCCCTTTCAATTAACATAAGCACTGGTATAGAAGTCCCTCTCACTTTAACAAAAACATGGTTTTAGAAATCCCTCTCACTATTAACAGAAGACATGGATAGAATATAGAAGCCATTTTCCCATTAACATAAGACCTGGGAAGAAGTCCCTTCATATTTAAAGAAGACACTGGGATAGAAGTCCCCCTCACATTAACAGAAGATATGGGATAGAAATATAGAAACCCTCTCCAAATTTCAGAAGACATGGTATAGAGTATAGATCCATCTCATATAACAGAAAACATGGTAAAAAAGTAAGAAGTCCCTCTCACTATTAACAGAAAAATGGTAAGAAAAATAGAATTCCCTTCACATTAAAGAAGACCCTGGTTAGAATAAGAAGTCCCCTCACTAAACAGAAAACACTGGTATAGAAGTCATCTCACTATTAAAAGAAAACACGGGGATAGAAGTCCCTCCCCACATTTAAAGAAAACATGGTATGAATTAGAATCCCCCTCAATTAAAGAAGACCTGGTATAAATATAGAAGCCCCCTCAGAACTGGGTTTGAATTTTTAGAATCCCCCTCACAAATTACGAAGACATGGTATAGAAGTATAGAATCCCCCTTTACTATAAACAGAAGACACTGGATAGAATTATGAAATCCCTCTCATATTGAAGACAAAATGGTATAGAATATAGAGTCCATTTCATATTTAAAATAAGCACTGGGATGAAGTCCCCCCACTATTAACAGAAGACACGGATAGAAGTATAGAAGTCCCTTTCACTATTTCATAAACACTGGGAAGAAGTCCTCTCACTTTAAAAGAAGACACTGGTTAGAAGTCCCTCTCATATTAACAGAAGATACGGGATAGAAGTATAGAAGTCCTTCACATTTAAAAAAAGACACTGGTTATAGAAGTTAGAAACCATCTCACTATTAAAAGAAGACATGGTATAGAAATATAAAGTCCCCCTCACTATTTAAAAGAAGACACTGGTTTAGGTATAGAATCCCCTCCCCTATTAACAGAAGACCCCGGGAAGAAGTAGAAAGTCCCCTCACTTTAACAGAAAAAACCCGGATAGAAGTCAATTCACTATTACAAAGACATGTATGAAGTCCCTCCTCACTATTACAGAAAACTGTATAGAATAAAATCCCTCTCATTTACAGAAACACGGTATAAGTATAGAAGCCTCTCAGACACTTTTAAAAGTATAAAGTCCCTCTCACAATTAACGGAAGAACGGTAAGAAGATAGAAGTCCCCCTCACTATTAACAGAAGACACTGGTATGAATTATAGAAATCCCCCTTACTATTGACAGACAACACTGGATAGAAGATAGAAGCCTTTTATATTAACATAAAACATGGTATAGAAGTCCCTCTCACTATTAACAGAAGACCTGGGATAGAAGTTAGAGCCTTTTATATTTAAAATAAGACACTGGTATAGAAGTCCCCCTCCCTTTAAAACCAAAACACTGGGATAAAGCCCCCTACTATTAACAGAAATACTGTAAGAAGTATAAAAAGTCCCCCTTTACTATTAAAAGAAAACACTGGTATAGAAGATAGAAGTCCATCCACTATTAACAGAAACCTGGTATGAAAAATATAGAAGCCCCTCATTTAAAGAAGCCTGGGATAGAAGTATAAAGTCCCCCTCACTTAACAAAACCTGGTATAGAAGAGAGAAGTCCCTTCACTTTTAAAAGAAACATGGTATAGAAGTATAAAGTCCCCTCATATAAAAGAAGACACGGAAGAAGTATAAAGTCCCCCTCACTATTTAAAAAAAGACACTGGTATAGATAAGAAGTCCTCTCACTATTAACAGAAGACAGGTATAAAGTATAAAGCCCTTCACTATTTAAAAGAAGACATGGGATAGAAATATAGAATCCCTTACTATTAAAGAAGACACTGGTATAGAAGTATAGAAGTCCCCCCCACATTACAGAAAACACTGGTATAGAAGTATAGAATCCCTTCATATTAAAGAAGACCCTGGGGTAGAAGTAGAGAAGCCTTCTCTATTAACAAAAGACAGGTATAGAATATGAAGTTCCTCTACTATTTAAAAGAAAACACCGGTATAGAATATAGAAGTCCCCCATATTTAAAAGAAAAAGGGTTAGAAGTATAGAAGTCCTTCGACATGGTTTTGAAGTCCCCCACTATTAACAGAACACGGATAGAGTTTTCCCCTTACTATTAAAAGAAACACTGTATAGGTATAGAAGTCCCCCTCACTATTTAAAAGAGACACAGGTATAGGAGTATAGAAATCCCTTCACTATTAAAAGAAGACAAAGGGGATAGAAGTTTCCCCCTTTATATTAACAAAGACACTGGTATAGAATTTTTAGAAGTCCTCTCACTATTAAAAGAAGACATGGTATAGAATCCCTCTACTATAAAAAGACACTGGGATAGAAGTATAGAAAAACCCTCTCACATTAACAGAAACACTGGTTTAAAAAGAAGTCCCTCCACTATTACAAAACCCGGTATAGAAGTAAGAATCCCCCCCCTTTTTACTAATTTCAGAAAAACCGGTTAGAACCCCTCAATTAACAAAAAACTGGGATAGAAGTATAAGTCCCTCTCACTATTAACAGAGACACTGGTATAAAGAAGCCCTCAAAGGTTTAAAAATTAAAACAAAGGGGAAGACATTTGGGGTTTTTTTAAAAAAAAAAGGGATAGAAAAAAAATTTTTTCCCTTTTCCCTTTTACATAACAAAGACATGGGATAGAATCCCTCACTATTAACAAAGACACTGGGATAGAAGTATGAATCCCCTAAACAAAAACAAAAAGGGACCGGTATAGAAGTCCCCCTCATATTAAAAGAAGAAAAAAAAACCCCCCCCAAAAAACCCTTTGGTTTTTTATAAAAAAAAGAAAGTAAGAAAATCCCTCTATATTAACGAAAACCTGGTTAAATTTGAAGTCCCCCTACTATTAAAAAACCAAAAAAGACCCCCCCTTTTTAAAAAAAGTTATAGAAATCTCTCACTATTAACAGAAGACCCTGGTATAGAAGTCCCTCTCATATTTAAAAAAAGACATGGTATAAAAGTATGAAGTCCCTCCCCACTATTAACGAAGACACTTTGGTTTGAACCCCGCCTTTTTTCCTCCCCTTTCCCTTTTTGGGTTTTCCCCTTTCCCTTTGTTTTCCCCCCTCCCTATTCCCACTTTTATTAAAACCTTTTTTTCAAAACCCGGGCCCCCTCCTTTCCCTTTTTTTCCTTTTCCTTTCTCTTTCCCCCCTCCTTTTCCCCTTTTCCTCTCCTTTCTATGGGTTTAAATTGGTCCCTTTTCCTTTCCCAAAAAAAAATTTCCTCTCCTTTCCACTTTTGTTTCCCCCCTTACTTTCCCTTTGTTAAACCCCCTCCTTTCCCCCTTTTTTTCTCCTTTCCCTTTTGAAATTTTCCCTTCCTTTCCATGTTTGGTTTTCCTCTCCTTTCCCTGTTAAAAATTTCCTTCCTTTCCCTGTTAAAATTTGCCCCCTCCTTTCCCTTTGGTTTCCCTCTACTTTCCCTTTTTCCCCCACTTTCGGCCTTTAAAAATTAAACCCCCTCCTTTCCCTTTTTCCCTTCCCTTCCACTTGTTTTTCCTCTCCTTCCCTTTTTTTCCCCCCCTTTCCTTTTAAAACCTCCCTTATTCCTCTCCTCTCCTCTCTCCTCTCCTCTCCTCTCCTCTCCTCTCCTCTCCTCTCCTCTCCTTCCCTCTGCTCTCCTTTCTCCTTCCATCTCCCTCCTGGCTCTCTCCTCCCCTTTCCTCCTCTCCTCTCCTCTCCTCCCTCTCCTCTCCTCTCCTCTCCTCTCCTCTCTCCTTCCCTCTGTTCTCCTCTCTCCTTCCATCTCCCTCCTGGCCCTCTCCTCTCCTCTCCTCTCCCTCCTCTCCTTCCTCTGTTTCCTCTCCCCTTTCCACCCTCCCCCCCTGGCCCTCTCCTTTCCCCCTCTCTCCTCTCCTCTCTCCTCTCCTTTCCTCTCCTCTCCTCTCTCCTTTCCTCCTCTCCTTTCTCCTTCCATCCCCCCTCCTGGCTCTCTCCTCTCCTCTCCTCTCCTCCCCTTCCTTTCCTCTCCTCTCTCCTTCCCTCTGTTCTCCTCTCTCCTTCCATCTCCCCTCCTGGCCCTCCCCCTTTCCCCTTTTCCTCCTTTCCTCTCCTTCTCCTTTTCCCTCTCCTCTCTCCTTCCTCTCCCTCCTGGCCTCTCCTCCCTCTCCTCTCCTCTCCTCTCCTCTCCCTCCTTCTCCTTCCTCTCCTCTCCTCTCCTCTCCTCTCCTCTCCTCTCCTCTCCTCTGTTCCACTCTCCTCTGTTCCACTCTGCTCTCCTTTCTCCTTCATCTCCCCTCCTGGCTCTCTCCCCTCCTCTCCTCCATTCTTTTCCCTTATGCATCCCTACCTCACTCTCAGGATTCTGCCTTTTCCCTGTCTAGTAAAATAAGCCAAACACTTGTTATAAAAAACGATAGCGTAAGCTTTTAAAGAGTTGGCTAAATAAAGAAAGTTTATTTAATTTAGGCTGATTTTACCTTTGCTAGCTAAGTTAACGTTTCCTGACACTCTTGTCCCCCGCTCCCCCTTTCTCTTTCGCTGCTGTGGTTGAAATATTTTAATAAACACATCTGAGAAAAAAGAAATCTAATCGAAGACGATAAATGTAGCTAACTTGCTTGCACTTGATAGAGTTCCAAAAGGGAAATAGCTAGCTAACTTGCTAACTAGTAATGTTCGTTTAACCATGTTTCTATCATCATCTCTGTGGTATTGGGAGATAATTGCTGTTACAATTGTGGCAGCAATATTATAGATCTAGATGATGTTAGCCGAGTTTTTAGGTTTTAGCTAGCTTATGTAGTTAACTAGTTGGCCAGCTAACGTTAGTCAAACAAACAAGCTAACGTACCTTTTTTGCCGTTTCTCGCGAATGTGCTTTACAGGAAATTTATTGAAAACTATGTTTTTTGCAGTTTCTCACACAGAGGCACCCTGAGGTATTCAAGTGAATTTGTTCGCGCCGCAGAGCTTCTGTATTGCGCTCTGTGGTCCCTGCGTGACGTTTCTTGCGCATTCTGATGGTGGGTTAGTGAATTTGTTTGCGCTGCAGTTTTCGAGCATGGGTGTTTTTTGGGTTTTAGGTGCCGCCACAGCCACAGAGCTAAATAACCCTT
>JAGTTL010000459.1:0-44000 GCA_036851935.1 Coregonus suidteri | reverse complement strand
TCCACAGGTGAACCTTGTGCTAGGGACAATAAAAGGCCACTCTAAAATGTGCAGTTTGATCACACAACACAATGCCACAGATGTCTCGACTTTTGAGGGAGCGTGCAATTGGCACGCTGACTGCAGGAATGTCCACCAGAGCTGTTGCCAGAGAATTTAATGTTCATTTCTCTACAATAAGCCACCTCCAATGTTGTTTTAGAGAATTTGGCAGCACGTCCAACCGGCCTCACAACCGCAGACCACGTGTAACCACGCCAGCCCAGGAAGTCCACATCCGGCTTCTTCACCTGTGGGATCATCTGAGGAGAGGGGGAGGAGGAGCTGAGGAGTGTTCTGTCTGTAATAAAGCCCTTTTGTGGAGAAAAACTCATTCTGATTGGCTGGGCCCAGTGAGTGGACCTATGGCCCTCCCAGGCCCACCCATGGCTACGCTCCTGCCCAGTCATGTGAAATCCATAGATCAGGGCCCAGCCAATCAGAATGAATTTATCATGAATTGATTGACTGATTCCCCTCTATGAACTGTAACCCAGTAAAATCATTGACATTGTTGCATTAATTTTCTTTGTGCAGTATACAATGTAGGCTGTAACACAACAAAATATGGAAAAAGTAAAGGTGTGAATACTTTCTGAAGTCACTGTATGTGCCCACTGCCCACAAAAGCTTAACATCCTTATCATTTATCGCCCTCCAGGTTCCCTTGGAGAGTTCATCAATGAGCTTGACGTCTTGATAAGTTCCTTTCCTGAGGATGGCTCACCCCTCACAGTTCTGGGTGACTTCAACCTCCCTACGTCTACCTTTGACTCATTTCTCTCTGCCTCCTTTCCACTCCTCTCCTCTTTTGACCTCACCCTCTCACCGTCCCCCCTACTCACAAGGCAGGCAATACGCTTGACCTCATCTTTACTAGATGCTGTTCTTCTACTAATCTCACTGCAACTCCCCTCCATGTCTCCGACCACTGCTTTGTATCCTTTTCTCTCTCGCTCTCCTCAAACACTACTCAATCTGCCCCTACTCAGATGGTAATGCGCCGTCGCAACCTTCACTCTCTCTCTCCCGCTACTCTCTCCTCTTCCATCCTATCATCTCTTCCCTCAGCTCAATCCTTCTCCCTCCAATCTCCTGATTCTGCCTCCTCAACCCTCCTCTCCTCCCCTTTCTGCATCTTTGACTCTCTATGTCCCCTATCCCCCCGCCGGCTCAGTCCTCCCCTCCTGCTCCGTGGCTTGACGACTCATTGCGAGCTCACAGAACAGGGCTCCGGGCAGCCGAGCGGAAATGGAGGAAAACTAGACTCCCTGCGGACCTGGCATCTTTTCACTCCCGCCTCTCTACATTTTCTTCATCTGTTTCTGCTGCTAAAGCCACTTTGTACCACTCTAAATTCCAAGCATCTGCCTCTAACCCTAGGAAGCTCTTTGCCACCTTCTCCTCCCTGCTGAATCCCCCCCCCCTCCCTCTATGTGGATGACTTAATCAACCATTTTGAAAAGAAGGTTGACGACATCCGATCCTCGTTTGTTAAGTCAAATGACACTGCTGGTCCTGCTCACACTGCCCTACCCTATGCTGACTTTTTCTCCACTCTCTCTCCAGATAAAATCTTGCGACTTGTGACGGCCGGCCGCCCAACAGCCTGCCCACTTGACCCTATCCCCTCCTCTCTTCTCCAGACCATCTCCGGTGACCTTCTCCCTTACCTCACCTCGCTCATCAACTCATCCTTGACCGCTGGCTATGTCCCTTCCATCTTCAAGAGAGCGAGAGTTGCACCCCTTCTCAAAAAACCAACACTCGATCCCTCTGATGTCAACAACTACAGACCAGTATCCCTTCTTTATTTTCTCTCCAAAACTCTTGAGCATGCCATCTTTAGCCAACTCTCTTGCGATCTCTCTCAGAATGACCTTCTTGATCCAAACCAATCAGGTTTCAAGACTGGTCATTCAACTGAGACTGCTCTTCTCTGTGTCACGGAGGCTCTCCGCACTGCTAAAGCTAACTCTCTCTCCTCTGCTCTTGTCCTTCTAGACATGTCTGCTGCCTTTGATACTGTGAACCATCAGATCCTCCTCTCCACCCTCTCCGAGCTGGGCATCTCTGGCGCGGCTCACTCTTGGATTGCGTCCTACCTGACCGGTCGCTCCTACCAAGTGGCGTGGCAAGAATCTGTCTCCGCACCACGTGCTCTCACCACTGGTGTCCCCCAGGGCTCAGTTTATAGGCCCTCTCCTATTCTCCCTATACACCAAGTCACTTGGCTCTGTCATATCCTCACATGGCCTCTCCTATCATTGCTACGCTGACGATACACAACTATTCTTCTCCTTTCCCCCTTCTGATAACCAGGTGGCGAATCGCATCTCTGCATGTCTGGCAGACATATCAGTGTGGATGACGGATCACCATCTCAAGCTGAACCTCGGCAAGACGGAGCTGCTCTTCCTCCCGGGGAAGGACTGCCAGTTCCATGATCTCGCCATCACGGTTGACAACTCTGTTGTGTCCTCCTCCCAGAGTGCGAAGAGCCTTGGCGTGACCCTGGACAGCACCCTGTCGTTCTCCGCTAACATCAAGGCGGTGACCTGATCCTGTAGGTTCATGCTCTACAACATTCGGAGAGTATGACCCTGCCTTACACAGGAAGCGGCACAGGTCCTAATCCAGGCACTTGTCAACTCCCATCTGGATTACTGCAACTCGCTGTTGGCTGGGCTCCCTGCCTGTGCCATTAAACCCTACAACTCATCCAGAATGCCGGAGCCCGTCTGGTGTTCAACTTCCCAAGTTCTCTCACGTCACCCCGCTCCTCCACACACTCCACTGGCTTCCAGTGAAGCTCGCATCTGCTACAAGACCATGGTGCTTGCCTACGGAGCTGTAAGGGGAACGGCACCTCTGTACTTTCAGGCTCTACGGAGCACCCAAACGAGGGCATTGCGTTCATCCACCTCTGGCCTGCTGGCTCCCCCCTACCTCTGCGGAAGCACAGTTCCCAAACTCAGCCCAGTCAAAACTGTTCGCTGCTCTGGCACCCCAATGGTGGAACAAGCTCTCCTCACGATGCCAGGACAGCGGAGTCCCTCACCACATTCCGGAGACATTTGAAAACCCACCTCTCTTAAGGAATACCTGGGATAGGATAAAGTAATCCTTCTACCCCCCCCTTACCCCACTCCCCAAAACATAAAAAAAAAAAAATATAATAATAATAAATAATAACATATTGTCTTTTGTATCCCACGGCTATAAGGTGAATGCACCAATTTGTAAGTTGCTCTGGATAAGAGCGTCTGCTAAATGACGTAAATGTAAAATTGTAAATGTAAAATGACGTGGAAACTGAGCTGCACTTAACATCCTGCTGTTACCTTCCCACAAGTACAAACTCAAAATGTCGCTCACAACAAAGGGAACTAACAAAGAAAATCACTGACAACTAAACAAAACAGAAAGGTGTTTCTGGAAGGCCCCTTGTGGGGTGCCCACTGAAAGATGCAAAGCCACTAGTAAGGTGTTCTAAAGGACACCCACCAAACTAAAAGAAAACCCCACAACAACTCAGGATAGAAGTAAAAAGAAATATTGGAGTTGCTCAACAAACAGGGAAAACACCACCCTCAGGCTTCTATTCAAACTAACAGGGAACACCAACACTCAGGCTTCTATCAAACTAACAGGGGAACACCAACACTCAGGCTTCTATCTTCCTAACAGGGGAAACACCAACACTCAGGCTTCTATCAAACTAACAGGGGAAACACCAACACTCAGGCTTCTATCAAACTAACAGGGAAACACCAACACTCAGGCTTCTATCAAACTCAGGGGAAACACCAACACTCAGGCTTCTATCAAACTAACAAGGGAAAGACCAACACTCAGGCTTCTATCAAACTAACACCAACACTCAGGCTTCTATCAAACTAACAGGGAAACCAACACCAGGCTTCACTCAGGCTTCTATCAAACTAACAGGGGAACACCAACACTCAGGCTTCTATCAAACTAACAGGGGAACACCAACACTCAGGCTTCTATCAAACTAACAGGGGAAACACCAACACTCAGGCTTCTATCAAACTAACAGGGGGAAACACCAACACTCAGGCTTCTATCAAACTAACAGGGAAACACCAACACTCAGGCTTCTATCAAACTAACAGGGAAACACACCAACACTCAGGCTTCTATCAAACTAACAGGGGAACACCAACACTCAGGCTTCTATCAAACTAACAGGGGAACACCAACACTCAGGCTTCTATCAAACTAACAGGGGAACACCAACACTCAGGCTTCTATCAAACTAACAGGGGAAACACCAACACTCAGGCTTCTATCAAACTAACAGGGGAACACCAACACTCAGGCTTCTATCAAACTAACAGGGGAAAACACCAACACTCAGGCTTCTATCAAACTAACAGGGGAAACACCAACACTCAGGCTTCTATCAAACTAACAGGGAAACACCAACACTCAGGCTTCTATCAAACTAACAGGGGTAACCACACAACACTCAGGCTTCTATCAAACTAACAGGGGAAACACCAACACTCAGGCTTCTATCAAACTAACAGGGGAACACCAACACTCAGGCTTCTATCAAACTAACAGGGGAACACCAACACTCAGGCTTCTATCAAACTAACAGGGAAAACACCAACACTCAGGCTTCTATCAAACTAACAGGGGAAACACCAACACTCAGGCTTCTATCAAACTAACAGGGGAACACCAACACTCAGGCTTCTATCAAACTAACAGGGAAACACCAACACTCAGGCTTCTATCAAACTAACAGGGGAAACACCAACACTCAGGCTTCTATCAAACTAAACAGGGGAACACCAACACACACTCAGGCTTCTATCAAACTAACAGGGGAACACCAACACTCAGGCTTCTATCAAACTAACAGGGGAACACCCAACACTCAGGCTTCTATCAAACTAACAAGGGAACACCAACACTCAGGCTTCTATCAAACTAACAGGGGAAACACCAACACTCAGGCTTCTATCAAACTAACAGGGGAACACCAACACTCAGGCTTCTATCAAACTAACAGGGGAACACCAACACTCAGGCTTCTATCAAACTAACAGGGGAAACACCAACACTCAGGCTTCTATCAAACTAACAGGGAAACACCAACACTCAGGCTTCTATCAAACTAACAGGGAAAACACCAACACTCAGGCTTCTATCAAACTAACAGGGGAACACCAACACTCAGGCTTCTATCAAACTAACAGGGGAAACACCAACACTCAGGGCTTCTATCAAACTAACAGGGGACACACAACACTCAGGCTTCTATCAAACTAACAGGGAAACACCAACACTCAGGCTTCTATCAAACTAACAGGGGAACACCAACACTCAGGCTTCTATCAAACTAACAGGGGAACACCAACACTCAGGCTTCTATCAAAAAGGGGAACACCAACACTCAGGCTTCTATCAAACTAACAGGGGAACACCAACACTCAGGCTTCTATCAAACTAACAGGGGAAACACCAACACTCAGGCTTCTATCAAACTAACAGGGGAACACCAACACTCAGGCTTCTATCAAACTAACAGGGGAACACCAACACTCAGGCTTCTATCAAACTAACAGGGGAACACCAACACTCAGGCTTCTATCAAACTAACAGGGGAACACCAACACTCAGGCTTCTATCAAACTAACAGGGGAACACCAACACTCAGGCTTCTATCAAACTAACAGGGGAACACCAACACTCAGGCTTCTATCAAACTAACAGGGGAAACACCAACACTCAGGCTTCTATCAAACTAAAGGGAAAACCAACACTCAGGCTTCTATCAAACTAACAGGGGTAACACCAACACTCAGGCTTCTATCAAACTAACAGGGGAAACACCAACACTCAGGCTTCTATCAAACTAACAGGGGAACACCAACACTCAGGCTTCTATCAAACTAACAGGGGAAACACCAACACTCAGGCTTCTATCAAACTAACAGGGGAAGACCAACACTCAGGCTTCTATCAAACTAACAAACACCAACACTCAGGCTTCTATCAAACTAACAGGGGAACACCAACACTCAGGCTTCTATCAAATTGTCACGGTTTCGGCCGAGGCACCAACCTCAGGGTTCTATCAAACTTCGGCGGCCGTCCACCAACACTCAGGCTTCTATCAAACTAACAGTGGAACCTAATTACCAACACTCAGGCTTCTATCAAATTAACAGTGGAACACCAACACTGTCGGTTGAGCTGCTTTTGCGCTCAACTAACAGGGTTTTAACGCACACTGTTCTCGCCTCTGTGTTTTCGAGGTCTTCTATCAAACTAAAGTTTGTTGGACTAAACCTCTGTGTCCTGCGCTTCTATCAAACTAACAGGGGAAACACCAAGGCTTCACTCAGGGGAAACATCGGCTACCTAAACCAAACACTGGCTTCTACAAAAACTAACAGGGGAACACCAACACTCAGGCTTCTATCAAACTAACAGGGGAACACCAACACTCAGGCTTCTATCAAACTAACAGGGAAACACCAACACTCAGGCTTCTATCAAAACTAACTAACAGGGGAACACCAACACTCAGGCTTCTATCAAACTAACAGGGGAACACAACAACACTCAGGCTTCTATCAAACTAACAGGGGAACACCAACACTCAGGCTTCTATCAAACTAAAACAGGGGGAACACCAACACTCAGGCTTCTATCAAACTAACAGGGGAAACACCAACACTCAGGCTTCTATCAAACTAACAGGGGAACACACCACATCAGGCTTCTATCAAACTAACAGGGGAACACCAACACTCAGGCTTCTATCAAACTAACAGGGGAAAAACACAAACACTCAGGCTTCTATCAAACTAACACCAACACTCACTCAGGCTTCTATCAAACTAACAGGGAAACACCAACACTCAGGCTTCTATCAAACTAACAGGGGAACACCAACACTCAGGCTTCTATCAACAACAGGGGAACACCAACACTCAGGCTTCTATCAAACTAACAGGGGAACACCAACACTCAGGCTTCTATCAAACTAACAGGGGAACACCAACACTCAGGCTTCTATCAAACTAACAGGGGAACACCAACACTCAGGCTTCTATCAAACTAACAGGGGAACACCAACACTCAGGCTTCTATCAAACTAACAGGGGAAACACCAACACTCAGGCTTCTATCAAACTAACAGGGGAACACCAACACTCAGGCTTCTATCAAACTAACAGGGGAAACCCAACACTCAGGCTTCTATCAAACTAACAGGGGAAAACACCAACACTCAGGCTTCTATCAAACTAACAGGGGAACACCAACACTCAGGCTTCTATCAAACTAACAGGGGAAACACCAACACTCAGGCTTCTATCAAACTAACAGGGGAAACACAACACTCAGGCTTCTATCAAACTAACAGGGGAACACCAACACTCAGGCTTCTATCAAACTAACAGGGGAACACCAACACTAGGCTTCTATCAAACTAACAGGGGAACACCAACACTCAGGCTTCTATCAAACTAACAGGGGACACCAACACTCAGGCTTCTATCAAACTAACAGGGGAACACCAACACTCAGGCTTCTATCAAACTAACAGGGGAAACACCAACACTCAGGCTTCTATCAAACTAACAGGGGAAACACCAACACTCAGGCTTCTATTCAAACTAACAGGGGAACACCAACACTCAGGCTTCTATCAAACTAACAGGGAACACACCAACACTCAGGCTTCTATCAAAGGGGAACTAACACTCAGGCTTCTATCAAACTAACAGGGGACACCAACACTCAGGCTTCTATCAAACTAACAGGGGAACACCAACACTCAGGCTTCTATCAAACTAACAACACCAACACTCAGGCTTCTATCAAACTAACAGGGGAAACACCAACACTCAGGCTTCTATCAAACTAACAGGGGAACACCAACACTCAGGCTTCTATCAAACTAACAGGGGAACACCAACACTCAGGCTTCTATCAAACTAACAGGGGAAACACCAACACTCAGGCTTCTATCAAACTAACAGGGAACACCAACACTCAGGCTTCTATCAAACTAACAGGGGAACACCAACACTCAGGCTTCTATCAAACTAACAGGGGGAACACAACACTCAGGCTTCTATCAAACTAACAGGGAACACCAACACAGGGGAACAAACTAACACAACAACTCAGGCTTCTATCAAACTAACAGGGGGAACACCAACACTCAGGCTTTCTATCAAACTAAAAGGGGAAAACCAACACTCAGGCTTCTATCAAACTAACAGGGGAACTCAGGCTTCTATCAAACTAACAGGGGAACACCAACACTCAGGCTTCTATCAAACTAACAGGGGACACACCAACACTCAGGCTTCTATCAAACTAACAGGGAAAACACCAACACTCAGGCTTCTATCAAACTAACAGGGGAACACCAACACTCAGGCTTCTATCAAACTAACAGGGGAAACACCAACACTCAGGCTTCTATCAAACTAACAGGGGAACACCAACACTCAGGCTTCTATCAAACTAACAGGGGAAACACCAACACTCAGGCTTCTATCAAACTAACAGGGGAACACCAACACTCAGGCTTCTATCAAACTAACAGGGGAACACCAACACTCAGGCTTCTATCAAACTAACAGGGGAACACCAACATCAACTCAGGCTTCTATCAAACTAATCAGGGGAACACCAACACTCAGGCTTCTATCAAACTAACAGGGGAAACACCAACACTCAGGCTTCTATCAAACTAACAGGGGAAACACCAACACTCAGGCTTCTATCAAACTAACAGGGGAAACACCAACACTCAGGCTTCTATCAATCTAACAGGGAAACACCAACACTCAGGCTTCTATCAAACTAACAGGGGAAACACCAACACTCAGGCTTCTATCAAACTAACAGGGGAAACACCAACACTCAGGCTTCTATCAAACTAACAGGGGAAACACCAAACACTCAGGCTTCTATCAAACTAACAGGGGAACACCAACACTCAGGCTTCTATCAAACTAACAGGGAAAACACCAACACTCAGGCTTCTATCAAACTAACAGGGAACACCAACACTCAGGCTTCTAACACAAACACTCAGGCTTCTATCAAACTAACAGGGAACACCAACACTCAGGCTTCTATCAAACTAAACAGGGGAAACACCAAACACTCAGGCTTCTATCAAACTAACACACCAACACTCAGGCTTCTAAAACACCAACACTCAGGCTTCTATCAAACTAACAGGGGAACACCAACACTCAGGCTTCTATCAAACTAACAGGGGAACACCAACACTCAGGCTTCTATCAAACTAACAGGGGAAAACACCAACACTCAGGCTTCTATCAAAACTAACAGGGGAAAACACCAACACTCAGGCTTCTATCAAACTAACAGGGGAACACCAACACTCAGGCTTCTATCAAACTAACAGGGGAACACCAACACTCAGGCTTCTATCAAACTAACAGGGGAACACCAACACTCAGGCTTCTATCAAACTAACAGGGGAAACACCAACACTCAGGCTTCTATCAAACTAACAGGGGAACACCAACACTCAGGCTTCTATCAATCAAACTAACAGGGGAAAACACCAACACTCTCAGGCTTCTATCAAACTAACAGGGGAAACACCAACACTCAGGCTTCTATCAAACTAACAGGGGAACACCAACACTCAGGCTTCTATCAAACTAACAGGGGAAACACCAACACTCAGGCTTCTATCAAACTAACAGGGGAACAGGGGAGGACCTATCAAACTACACCAACACTCAGGCTTCTATCAAACTAACAGGGGAAACCAACACTCAGGCTTCTATCAAACTAACAGGGGAACACCAACACTCAGGCTTCTATCAAACTAACAGGGGAACACCAACACTCAGGCTTCTATCAAACTAACTGCACCAACACTCCTGGTTCGGGCAGGCTTCCAACGTTCGCCGTCCCCGGATACTAGCTGCCGCCGTTGTATGTTTCGTGTGTTGATTGCTTTGGTCTGTCTGGTACACCTGTGTCTGTTTGTGTCCTAATTACGTGTCCTATAAGTTCCATGTTTTGTGTTACTTATATTGTGGTTGTTGTCCGGTGGCTCGGTATCAAAACTAACGTGTTTTGCAACACTCAGGCTTTGTATCAAACGCATGTTGCGTACCAACACTCAGGCTTCTATCAAACTAACAGGGAAACACCACTACTCATTCTATCAAACTTACAGGGGAAAACACCAACAGTTTGTTGGACTAAAAACTCTGTGTCCTGCGCTAACAGGGGGACAACATCGGGCTACCAAACTGACAAAAACTAACAGGAACACCAACACTCAGGCTTCTATCAAACTAACAGGGGAACACCAACACTCAGGCTTCTATCAAACTAACAGGGGAACACACCAACACTCAGGCTTCTATCAAACTAAACACACCAACAGGGGAAAACAACAGGGGAAACACTCAGGCTTCTATCAAACTAACAGGGGAACACCAACACTCAGGCTTCTATCAAACTAACAGGGAACAAACCAACACTCAGGCTTCTATCAAACTAACAGGGGAAACACCAACACTCAGGCTTCTATCAAACTAAACAGGGGAAAAACAGGACCAACACTCAGGCTTCTATCAAACTAACAAAACACCAACACTCAGGCTTCTATCAAACTAACAGGGGAACACCAACACTCAGGCTTCTATCAAACTAACAGGGGAATCAAACACCAACACAAACTCAGGCTTCTATCAAACTAACAGGGGAACACCAACACTCAGGCTTCTATCAAACTAACAGGGCTTCTATCAAACCCAACACTCAGGCTTCTATCAAACTAACAGGGGAACACCAACACTCAACAAACTAACAGGCTTCTAACACTCAGGCTTCTATCAAAATAACAGGGGAACACCAACACTCAGGCTTCTATCAAACTAACAGGGGAAACACCAACACTCAGGCTTCTATCAAACTAACAGGGGAACACCAACACTCAGGCTTCTATCAAACTAACACCAACACTCAGGGGATCAACACAGGGAACACCAACACTCAGGCTTCTATCAAACTAACAGGGAAAACACAACACTCAGGCTTCTATCAAACTAACAGGGGAACACCAACACTCAGGCTTCTATCAAACTAACAGGGGAACACCAACACTCAGGCTTCTATCAAACTAACAGGGGAACACACCAACACTCAGGCTTCTATCAAACTAACAGGGGAACACCAACACTCAGGCTTCTATCAAACTAACAGGGGAAACACCAACACTCAGGCTTCTATCAAACTAACAGGGGAAAACACCAACACTCAGGCTTCTATCAAACTAACAAACACTCAGGGGGGAACACCAACACTCAGGCTTCTATCAAACTAACAGGGGAACACCAACACTCAGGCTTCTATCAAACTAACAGGGGAAACACCAACACTCAGGCTTCTATCAAACTAACAGGGGAACACCAACACTCAGGCTTCTATCAAACTAACAGGGGAAACACACCAACACTCAGGCTTCTATCAAACTAACAGGGAAACACCAACACTCAGGCTTCTATCAAACTAACAGGGAAAACACCAACACTCAGGCTTCTATCAAACTAACAGGGGAACACCAACACTCAGGCTTCTATCAAACTAAACAGGGGAACACCAACACTCAGGCTTCTATCAAACTAACAGGGGAAACACCAACACTCAGGCTTCTATCAAACTAACACACCAACACTCAGGCTTCTATCAAACTAACAGGGGAAACACCAAACACTTCAGGCTTCTATCAAACTAACAGGGAACACCAACACTCAGGCTTCTATCAAACTAACAGGGGAACACCAACACTCAGGCTTCTATCAAACTAACAGGGGAACACCAACACTCAGGCTTCTATCAAACACTAACAGGGAAAACACCAACACTCAGGCTTCTATCAAACTAACAGGGGAACACCAACACTCAGGCTTCTATCAAACTAACAGGGGAACACCAACACTCAGGCTTCTATCAAACTAACAGGGGAACACCAACACTCAGGCTTCTATCAAACTAACAGGGGAACACCAACACTCAGGCTTCTATCAAACTAACAGGGGAAACACCAACACTCAGGCTTCTATCAAACTAACAGGGGAAACACCAACACTCAGGCTTCTATCAAACTAACAGGGAAAACACCAACACTCAGGCTTCTATCAAACTAACAGGGGAACACACCAACACTCAGGCTTCTATCAAACTAACAGGGGAAACACCAACACTCAGGCTTCTATCAAACTAACAGGGAAACACCAACACTCAGGCTTCTATCAAACTAACAGGGGAAACACCAACACTCAGGCTTCTATCAAACTAACAGGGGAACACCAACACTCAGGCTTCTATCAAACTAACAGGGAACACCAACACTCAGGCTTCTATCAAACTAACAGGGGAACACCAACACTCAGGCTTCTATCAAACTAACAGGGGAACACCAACACTCAGGCTTCTATCAAACTAACAGGGGAACACCAACACTCAGGCTTCTATCAAACTAACAGGGGAACACCAACACTCAGGCTTCTATCAAACTACTAACACCAACACTCAGGCTTCTATCAAACTAACAGGGGAACACCAACACTCAGGCTTCTATCAAACTAACAGGGGAAAAACACCAACACTCAGGCTTCTATCAAACTAACAGGGGAACACCAACACTCAGGCTTCTATCAAACTAACAGGGGAACACCAACACTCAGGCTTCTATCAAACTAACAGGGGAACACCAACACTCAGGCTTCTATCAAACTAACAGGGGAACACCAACACTCAGGCTTCTATCAAACTAACAGGGGAACACCAAACACTCAGGCTTCTATCAAACTAACAGGGGAAACACCAACACTCAGGCTTCTATCAAACTAACAGGGGAACACCAACACTCAGGCTTCTATCAAACTAACAGGGGAACACCAACACTCAGGCTTCTATCAAAACTAACAGGGGAACACCAACACTCAGGCTTCTATCACTAACAGGGGAACACCAACACTCAGGCTTCTATCAAACTAACAGGGGAACACCAACACTCAGGCTTCTATCAAACTAACAGGGAAAACACCAACACTCAGGCTTCTATCAAACTAACAGGGGAACACCAACACTCAGGCTTCTATCAAACTAACAGGGAAACACCAACACTCAGGCTTCTATCAAACTAACAGGGGAAACACCAACACTCAGGCTTCTATCAAACTAACAGGGGAACACCAACACTCAGGCTTCTATCAAACTAACAGGGGAACACCAACACTCAGGCTTCTATCAAACTAACAGGGGAACACCAACACTCAGGCTTCTATCAAACTAACAGGGGAAACACCAACACTCAGGCTTCTATCAAAACTAACAGGGGAACACCAACAACACTCAGGCTTCTATCAAACTAACAGGGGAACACCAACACTCAGGCTTCTATCAAACTAACAGGGGAAACACCAACACTCAGGCTTCTATCAAACTAACAGGGGAAACACCAACACTCAGGCTTCTATCAAACTAACAGGGGAAACACCAACACTCAGGCTTCTATCAAACTAACAGGGGAAACAACCAACACTCAGGCATCTATCAAACAGGGAGGGGAACACCAACACTCAGGCTTCTATCAAACTAACAGGGAAAACACCAACACTCAGGCTTCTATCAAACTAACAGGGGAACACCAACACTCAGGCTTCTATCAAACTAACAGGGGAAACACCAACACTCAGGCTTCTATCAAACTAACAGGGGAACACCAACACTCAGGCTTCTATCAAACTAACACCAACACTCAGGAACACAAACAACAGGGGAAACACCAACTCAGGCTTCTATCAAACTAACAGGGGAAACACCAACAATCAGGCTTCTATCAAACTAACAGGGGAACACCAACACTCAGGCTTCTATCAAACTAACAGGGGAACACCAACACTCAGGCTTCTATCAAACTAACAGGGGAAACACCAACACTCAGGCTTCAGGCTTCTATCAAACTAAACACCAACACTCAGGCTTCTATCAAACTAACAGGGGAAACACCAACACTCAGGCTTCTATCAAAACTAACAGGGGGAACACCAACACTCAGGCTTCTATCAAACTAACAGGGGAAACACCAACACTCAGGCTTCTATCAAACTAAACACCAACACTCAGGCTTCTATCAAACTAACAGGGGTAACACCAACACTTAGGCTTCTATCAAACTAACAGGGGAAAACACCAACACTCAGGCTTCTATCAAACTAACAGGGGAACACCAACACTCAGGCTTCTATCAAACTAACAGGGGAAACACCAAACACTCAGGCTTCTATCAAAACTAACAGGGGAAGACCAACACTCAGGCTTCTATCAAACTAACTAACAACACCAACACTCAGGCTTCTATCAAACTAACAGGGGAACACCAACACTCAGGCTTCTATCAAATTGTCACGGTTTCGGCCGAGGCTGCTCCTCCTCCTGGTTCGGGCAGGCTTCGGCGTTCGCCGTCCCCGGAATACTAGCTGCCGCCGTTGTATGTTTCGTGTGTTGATTGCTTTGGTCTGTCTGGTACACCTGTGTCTGTTTGTGTCCTAATTACGTGTCCTATAAGTTCCCATGTTTTGTGTTAGTTATATTGTGTGTTGTTGTCCGTATGTCGGTTGAGCTGCGTGTTTTGCGCTCTACATGTTTTGTTTTACGCATGTTGCGTACTGTTCTCGCCTCTGTGTTTTCGAGGTCGTGTACTACTATTGATCACGTTACTATAGTAAAGTTTGTTGGACTAAACCTCTGTGTCCTGCGCCTGACTCCTCATCACATCCACATCGGTACCAAACTGACACAAAAACTAACAGGGGAACACCAACACTCAGGCTTCTATCAAACGAACAGGGGAACACCAACACTCAGGCTTCTATCAAACTAACAAGGGAAACACCAACACTCAGGCTTCTATCAAACAGGGAAACACCAACACTCAGGCTTCTATCAAACTAACAGGGGAAAACACCAACACTCAGGCTTCTATCAAACTAACAGGGGAACACCAACACTCAGGCTTCTATCAAAAAAGGGGAACACCAACACTCAGGCTTCTATCAAACTAACAGGGGAAAACACCAACACTCAGGCTTCTATCAAACTAACAGGGGAACACCAAACACTCAGGCTTCTATCAAACTAACAGGGGAACACCAAACAACACTCAGGCTTCTATCAAACTAACAGGGGAAACACCAACACTCAGGCTTCTATTAAACTAACAGGGGAAGACCAACACTCAGGCTTCTATCAAACTACAACACCAACACTCAGGCTTCTATCAAACTAACAGGGAAACACCAACACTCAGGCTTCTATCAAACTAACAGGGGAACACCAACACTCAGGCTTCTATCAAACTAACAGGGGAAGACCAACACTCAGGCTTCTATCAAACTAACAGGGGAAGACCAACACTCAGGCTTCTATCAAACTAACAGGGGAAACACCAACACTCAGGCTTCTATCAAAACTAACAGGGGAACACCAACACTCAGGCTTCTATCAAACTAACAGGGGAAACACCAACACTCAGGCTTCTATCAAACTAACAGGGGAACACCAACACTAAGGCTTCTATCAAACTAACACCAACACTCAGGATTCTATCAAACTAACAGGGAAACACCAACACTCAGGCTTCTATCAAACTAACAGGGAAAACACCAAAACTCAGGCTTCTATCAAACTAACAGGGGAACACCAACACTCAGGCTTCTATCAAACTAACAGGGGAAGACCAACACTCAGGCTTCTATCAAACTAAAAGGGGAACACCAACACTCAGGCTTCTATCAAACTAACAGGGGAACACCAACACTCAGGCTTCTATCAAACTAACAGGGGAACACCACACACTCAGGCTTCTATCAAACTAACAGGGGAACACCAACATTCAGGCTTCTATCAAACTAACAGGGGAAAACACCAACACTCAGGCTTCTATCAAAACTAACACCAACACTCAGGCTTCTATCAAACTAACAGGGGAAACACACACACTTAGGCTTCTATCAAACTAACAGGGGAACACCAACACTCAGGCTTCTATCAAACTAACAGGGGAAACACCAACACTCAGGCTTCTATCAAACTAACAGGGGAACACCAACACTCAGGCTTCTATCATACTAACACAGGGAAAACACCAACACTCAGGCTTCTATCAAACTAACAGGGGAAGACCAACACTCAGGCTTCTATCAAACTAACAGGGGAACACCAACACTCAGGCTTCTATCAAACTAACAGGGGAAACACCAACACTCAGGCTTCTATCAAACTAACAGGGGAACACCAACACTCAGGCTTCTATCAAACTAACAGGGGAAAACCAACACTCAGGCTTCTATCAAACTAACAGGGGAAACACCAACACTCAGGCTTCTATTAAACTAACAGGGGAAGACCAACACTCAGGCTTCTATCAAACTAACAACACCAACACTCAGGCTTCTATCAAACTAACAGGGAAACACCAACACTCAGGCTTCTATCAAACTAACAGGGGAACACCAACACTCAGGCTTCTATCAAACTAACAGGGGAAGACCAACACTCAGGCTTCTATCAAACTAACAGGGGAACACCAACACTCAGGCTTCTATCAAACTAACAGGGGAAACACCAACACTCAGGCTTCTATCAAACTAACAGGGGAACACCAACACTCAGGCTTCTATCAAACTAACAGGGAAAACACCAACATTCAGGCTTCTAATCAAACTAACAGGGGAACGACAAACACTCAGGCTTCTATCAAACTAACAGGGGAAACACCAACACTCAGGCTTCTATCAAACTAACAGGGGAACACCAACACTCAGGCTTCTATCAAACTAACAGGGAAAACACCAACATTCAGGCTTCTATCAAACTAACAGGGGAACACCAACACTCAGGCTTCTATCAAACTAACACCAACACTCAGGCTTCTATCAAACTAACAGGGGAACACCAACACTCAGGCTTCTATCAAACTAACAGGGGAACACCAACACTCAGGCTTCTATCAAACTAACAGGGGAACACCAACACTCAGGCTTCTATCAAACTAACAGGGGAACACCAACACTCAGGCTTCTATCAAACTAACAGGGGAACACCAACACTCAGGCTTCTATCAAACTAACAGGGGAACACCAACACTCAGGCTTCTATCAAACTAACAGGGAACACCAACACTCAGGCTTCTATCAAACTAACAGGGGAACACCAACACTCAGGCTTCTATCAAACTAACAGGGAACACCAACACTCAGGCTTCTATCACTAACAGGGGAACACCAACACTCAGGCTTCTATCAAACTAACAGGGGAACACCAACACTCAGGCGTTCTATCAAACTAATAGGGGAACACCAACACTCAGGCCTCTATCAAACTAACAGGGGAACACCAACACTCAGGCTTCTATCAAACTAACAGGGAAAACACCAACACTCAGGCTTCTATCAAACTAACACCAACACTCAGGCTTCTATCAAACTAACAAGGGAACACCAACACTCAGGCTTCTATCAAACTAACAGGGGAAAACACCAACATTCAGGCTTCTATCAAACTAACAGGGGAACACCAAAACACTCAGGCTTCTATCAAACTAACAGGGGAACACCAACACTCAGGCTTCTATCAAACTAACAGGGGAACACCAACACTCAGGCTTCTATCAAACTAACAGGGGAACACCAACACTCAGGCTTCTATCAAACTAACACTCAGGCAGGGGAACACCAACACTCAGGCTTCTATCAAACTAACAGGGGAACACCAACACTCAGGCTTCTATCAAACTAACAGGGAAAACACCAACATTCAGGCTTCTATCAAACTAACAGGGGAACACCAACACTCAGGCTTCTATCAAACTAACAGGGGAACACCAACAACTCAGGCTTCTATCAAACTAACAGGGGAACACCAACACTCAGGCTTCTATCAAACTAACACCAACACTCAGGCTTCTATCAAACTAACAGGGGAACACCAACACTCAGGCTTCTATCAAACTAACAGGGGAACACCAACACTCAGGCTTCTATCAAACTAACAGGGAAACACCAACACTCAGGCTTCTATCAAACAGGGAAACACCAACACTCAGGCTTCTATCAAACTAACAGGGAAAACACCAACACTCAGGCTTCTATCAAACTAACAGGGGAACACCAACACTCAGGCTTCTATCAAACTAACAGGGGAAGACCAACACCCAGGCTTCTATCAAACTAACAGGGGAACACCAACACTCAGGCTTCTATCAAAACTAACAGGGGAAACACCAACACTCAGGCTTCTATCAAACTAACAGGGGAAACCCAACACTCAGGCTTCTATCAAACTAACAGGGGAACACCAACACTCAGGCTTCTATCAAACTAACAGGGGAACACCAACACTCAGGCTTCTATCAAACTAACAGGGGAACACCAACACTCAGGCTTCTATCAAACTAACAGGGGAACACCAACACTCAGGCTTCTATCAAACTAACAGGGAAAACACCAACATTCAGGCTTCTATCAAACTAACAGGGGAACACCAACACTCAGGCTTCTATCAAACTAACAGGGGAACACCAACACTCAGGCTTCTATCAAACTAACAGGGGAACACCAACACTCAGGCTTCTATCAAACTAAACACCAACACTCAGGCTTCTATCAAACTAACAGGGGAACACCAACACTCAGGCTTCTATCAAACTAACAGGGGAACACAACACTCAGGCTTCTATCAAACTAACACAGGGGAACACCAACACTCAGGCTTCTATCAAACTAACAGGGGAAACACCAACACTCAGGCTTCTATCAAACTAACAGAGGGAACACCAACACTCAGGCCTCTATCAAACTAACAGGGGAACACCAACACTCAGGCTTCTATCAAACTAACAGGGGAACACCAACACTCAGGCTTCTATCAAACTAACAGGGGAACACCAACACTCAGGCTTCTATCAAACTAACAGGGGAACACCAACACTCAGGCTTCTATCAAACTAACAGGGGAACACCAACACTCAGGCTTCTATCAAACTAACAGGGGGAACACCAACACTCAGGCTTCTATCAAACTAACAAGGGAAACACCAACACTCAGGCTTCTATCAAACAGGGAAACACCAACACTCAGGCTTCTATCAAACTAACAGGGAAACACCAAACACTCAGGCTTCTATCAAACTAACAGGGGAACACCAACACTCAGGCTTCTATCAAACTAACAGGGGAAGACCAACTCTCAGGCTTCTATCAAACTAACAGGGGAACACCAACACTCAGGCTTCTATCAAACTAACAGGGGAAACACCAACACTCAGGCTTCTATCAAACTAACAGGGGAAACACCAATACTTAGGCTTCTATCAACTAACAGGGGAAACACCAACACTCAGGCTTCTATCAAACTAACAGGGGAAACACCAACACTCAGGCTTCTATCAAACTAACAGGGGAACACCAACACTCAGGCTTCTATCAAACTAACAGAGGAACACCAACACTCAGGCCTCTATCAAACTAACAGGGGAACACCAACACTCAGGCTTCTATCAAACTAACAACACCAACACTCAGGCTTCTACTCAAACTAACAGGGGAAAAACACCAACACTCAGGCTTCTATCAAACTAACAGGGGAAACACCAACACTCGGAGGCTTCTATCAAACTAACAGGGGAAACACCAACACTCAGGCTTCTATCAAACTAACAGGGGAACACCAACACTCAGGCTTCTATCAAACTAACAGGGGAACACCAAACACTCAGGCTTCTATCAAACTAATAGGGGAACACCAACACTCAGGCTTCTATCAAACTAACAGGGGAACACCAACACTCAGGCTTCTATCAAACTAACAGGGGAACACCAACACTCAGGCTTCTATCCAACTAACAGGGGAACACCAACACTCAGGCTTCTATCAAACTAACAGGGGAACACCAACACTCAGGCTTCTATCAAACTAACAGGGGAACACCAACACTCAGGCTTCTATCAAACTAACAGGGGAACACCAACACTCAGGCTTCTATCAAACTAACAGGGAAACACCAACACTCAGGCTTCTATCAAACTAACAGGGGGAACACCAACACTCAGGCTTCTATCAAACTAACAGGGAAACACCAACACTCAGGCTTCTATCAAACTAACAGGGGAACACCAACACTCAGGCTTCTATCAAACTAACAGGGGAACACCAACACTCAGGCTTCTATCAAACTAACAGGGGAACACCAACACTCAGGCTTCTATCAAACTAACAGGGGAACACCAACACTCAGGCTTCTATCAAACTAACAGGGGAACACCAACACTCAGGCTTCTATCAAACTAACAGGGAAAACACCAACATTCAGGCTTCAATCAAACTAACAGGGAAAACACCAACACTCAGGCTTCTATCAAACTAACAGGGGAACACCAACACTCAGGCTTCTATCAAACTAACAGGGGAAACACCAACACTCAGGCTTCTATCAAACTAACAGGGGAACACCAACACTCAGGCTTCTATCAAACTAACAGGGGAACACCAACACTCAGGCTTCTATCAAACTAACAGGGAAAACACCAACACAGGGGAAAACACCACAGGCTTCTATCAAACTAACAGGGGAACACCAACACTCAGGCTTCTATCAAACTAACACCAACACTCAGGCTTCTATCAAACAGGGGAACACCAACACTCAGGCTTCTATCAAACTAACAGGGGAAGACCAACACTCAGGCTTCTATCAAACTAACAGGGGAACACCAACACTCAGGCTTCTATCAAACTAACAGGGAAAACACCAACACTCAGGCTTCTATCAAACTAACAGGGGAACACCAACACTCAGGCTTCTATCAAACTTAACAGGTTGAGCTCAAAATCCCACCTCAGCTGATGCAGTGTAGCCTTCCCAACATCTCTCAAGCTCCACTGGAGCACTGGGCCAGCCACTCCTTAATAGCACCTGGGCCAACACAGTTGAATGACCTTCCCACTAACGAGATGGCAACCAGCACAGTTGAATGACCTTCCCACTAACGAGATGGCAACCAGCACAGGTGAATGACCTTCCCACTAATGAGATGGCAACCAGCACAGTTGAATGACCTTCCCACTAACGAGATGGCAACCAGCACAGGTGTTACACATACTGACTGACGAGGTGACACCAATCTGTGCGCCCTACGTGCTAAAATTCCATACGCCCTAAAAGTCCAACCTCAAAACATAAATGGAAAAACCAAAGCCTGTAACACCTTCCCCCTTAAGACAACAAATATATCCTATATTTTTGTTGGACTAGTTTGCTCACCACCAACAGAAAACAACTTCCATCTTACAACACAATCAACTCAAATGAGTCTCTACATATGCGTTGCCTTCTCCAACATAAATATATAGCTGCCGAAAATGAAATGATGCGGAAACAACATTGCTTCAACCAGTGTGTGCCCAGTGGGATTTTTCCCATGCCAATAAAGTGTGTGTGAGAGAGAGAGAGAGAGAGAGAGAGAGAGAGAGAGAGAGAGAGAGAGAGAGAGAGAGAGAGAGAGGAGAGAGAGAGAGAGAGAGAGAGAGAGCGAGAGAGGAGAGAGAGAGAGAGAGAGAGAGAGAGAGAGAGAGAGAGAGAGAGAGAGAGAGAGAGAGAGAGAGAGAGAGAGAGAGAGAGAGAGAGAAGAGAGAGAGAAAGAGAGAGAGAGAGAGAGAGAGAGAGAGAGAGAGAAGAGAGAGAGAGAGAGAGAGAAGAGAGAGAGAGAGAGAGAGAGAAGAGAGAGAGAGAAGAGAGAGAGAGAGAGAGAGAGAGAGAGAGAGAGAGAGAGAGGAGAGAGAGAGAGAGAGAGAGAGCGAGAGATAGAGAGAGAAGAGAGAGAAGAGAGGAGAGAGAAGAGAGAGAAGAGAGAGAGAGAGAGAGAGAGAGAGAGAGAGAGAGAAGAGAGACAGAGAGAGAGAGAGAGAGAAGAGAGAGAGAAGAGAGAGAGAGAGAGAGAAAAGAGAGAGAGAGAGAGAGAGAGAGAGAGAGAGAGAGAGAGAGAGAGAGAGAGAGAGAGAGAGACAGGAGAGAGAGAGAGAGAGAGAGAGAGAGAGAGAGAGAGAGAGAGAGAGAGAGAGAGAGAGAGAGAGAGAGAGTCATTCTGGTAAAGGCTATAAATTCCTTGATATAAAGTCTTTATAGGGTTTAGTCAGACCTCTACAACCTCACCACTCTGGATGGACCAAACCTACAGGAAACTAACACAAGACTAACAAGGAACCATTAGATAACCTTTGATATTCTGTGACTTTCTGTGAGTATTCCTCTCCAGATTGATATTGACTCAGGACGGTATAGTTATCTCTGTATATATGAGTTCTTTCTGAAACCTGACATTAGTTTCTCAATCCTTGCTACTGCCTCCTGTGTAATTAGTTACATTGAAAAACATAATTTAATCCAGGACATAAGGACAACTTTTACTGTCCAGAGTAAATGTGAGTTTAGTTCACGTGTTATTAATGCACGGCAGTCCTATGTGAGATTCACCTGAAATCAGTAACCAACAGTGTTCTCTCTCTGACCTACAGCTCCCTACTTCTACAGTACTGCTATACAGTATTCAGATATACAGTATTCAGATACAGTATTACACAGTATTACTATACGGTATTCAGATGTACAGTATTACTATACAGTATTCAGATGTACAGTATTACTATACAGTATTCAGATGTACAGTATTACTATACGGTATTCAGATGTACAGTATTACTATACGGTATTCAGATGTACAGTATTACTATACAGTATTCAGATGTACAGTATTACTATACAGTATTCGTACAGTATTCTATGTATTCAGATGTACAGTATTACTATACGGTATTCAGATGTACAGTATTACTATACAGTATTCAGATGTACAGTATTACTATACAGTATTCAGATGTACAGTATTACTATACAGTATTCAGATGTACAGTATTACTATACAGTATTCAGATGTACAGTATTACTATACAGTATTCAGATGTAGAGTACAGTATTACAGTATTCAGATATACAGTATGTACAGTATTACTATGTACAGTATTACAGATGTACAGTATTACTATACAGGCTGTGTCTGTTTAAACGTTCAGTTATTCAGTTTATATTCTCTGGGGTGGTTTCTTTACTTTTAACAAGTTCTTTATGGTCCAGAACTAGAGTTAATCTGTGCTTGTGAAACACCCAGCCCACTGCCTCCCTCTGACAGAATGACCTCTCTCTCCCCAGGCGGGCAAGATGATGATGTCAGTGAAAGGCAGTGTGTTCCTCCTGGGGCTCTACTTCACCACACAGATCTCAGGTGAAAACAACCTCTTAACCCTGACCTTTCACCCCTGACCTTTCAACATCTGACCCTTGACTTCTAACCTCTCCACCTATAACCGCTCCAAACTCTCTTCTTTCTCCTTTATCATTCACCTCTCAGCCTCAGGTGACTCTAAACTTTACACCTCATTTATAACCCTATCCCTCCCTCTCTCTCTCCTTCCCTCCCCCTCTCTCTCTCTCGTCCTCCCTCGGTCCGTCCCTCCCCCTCTCTCCCTCCCTCCCCCTCTCCCCCTCTCTCCTCCCTCCCCCCCCCTCGCCCTCGCCCTCCTCTCTCTCCCTCCCTCCCTCACACCCTCCCTCCCTCTCCCCCTCTCTCTCCCTCCCGCCCTCCCCTCTCTCCCTCCCTCCCTCACACCCCCCTCCCTCCCTCTCCCTCCCTCCCTTCCTCCCCCTCTCTCGCCCTCCCTCCCTCCCCCCCTCTCTCGCCCCTCCCTGCCTTGCTCCCCCTCCCTCCCCTCCCCCTCCCTTTAACTCCCTCCCTCCCCAGGGTTAGTGTTGCAGTCAGAGCCGGCAGTCAGTGGAGGGTTTGTCCATACAGAGCTGGAGAAGACAGTGTCTCTGACCTGTCTTTCTGAGGGGGCGGGGCATGATCCCCAGGAGGCAGAGCTGGTGTGGCTGAGGAACAATCAGCTGATCAGCGTTGCAGCAGGCAACACCCAGGGCAGCAGCAGACTCTGTGTCACGCCTGTAACCCACAAAGACCACGGCGCCATCTTTACCTGCCAGATGAAGAACGATTCCAGCGTCAACGCCTCAGTCCAGCTGGAGGTCACTTGTAGGTCTCTCTCTCTCACACACACTTCTCCAGGGTCACCTTCCAACTATCTCAATAGCTAATAACTTTATCACTTCCCTTCTGATTTCTGCATTTTAAACTCTAACCTGTGACCCGTTACCTCTGACCTCTAACCTGTGCTCCCTAGACGCCCCATTGCACTCTGGGATGGAGGAGGTGTCGGTGGAGCAGACTAGGGAGCTGGAATTGTCATGTGACGTCTTTGCCAACCCCCCCGTCTTGGTGTCATGGCAACGGCACGGAGCCCCCATTGACCTATTTGAGGGCGGCTTCCTGCTGACCAATGACGGCCGTAAGTCTCGTCTGAAGGTGGGCCAGGTGGACAGGGCAGCACACCAAGGTCCCTACAGCTGTGTGACGTCATCGCCCATCTACCCAAATAGCACCAAATCCTTCAAGGTCACCGTCACAGGTCAGGGAAGGGTCACGCTCCCACAATGCACCACACTTACTTCTCTGCATTTACCTCAGACCTAGATTCCTTTCTTTCTCTCCTGATGTCATCTAATCATGTTTTCTCCTCTCCTCTCCTCTCCTCTCCTCTCCTCTCCTCTCCTCTCCTCTCCTCTCCTCTCCTCTCCTCTCCTCTCCTCTCCTCTCCTCTCCTCTCCTCTCCTCTCCTCTCCTCTCCTCTCCTCTCTCTAGATAAGACTGTTCAGTTCGAGACAGACCTGATCTTCCCCATGATAGCAGGCCTGGTGGTGATAGGCTGTACCACGTTGCTGGCCATAGTCTCTCGCTGGAGGAGGATCACACAGGTAACACAAATACACACACATTTTTGTTTTACTATCCTTGTGGGGACCAAACAATTGATTCCCATTCAAAATCCGATTTTCCCTAATGCTAAACCTTAACCCTTAACCTAATCCTAACCTTAACCCTTAACCTAATCCTAACCTTAACCCTAACCTAATCCTAACCTTAACCCTTAACCTAATCCTAACCTAACCTTTAACCCTTAACCTAATCCTAAACTTAACCCTAAACCTAATCCTAACCTTAACCCTTAACCTAATCCTAACCTTAACCCTTAACCTAATCCTAACCTTAACCCTTAACCTAATCCTAACCTTAACCCTTAACCTAATCCTAACCTTAACCCTTAACCCTAAACCTTAAACTAACCCTAACCTTAACCCTTAACCTAATCCTAACCTTAACCTTAACCTAAACCTAATCCTAACCTTAACCCTTAAAAACCCTTAAAACCTAATCCTAACCTTAACCCTTAACCCTTAACCCTTAACCTAATCCTAACCTTAACCCTTAACCTAATCCTAACCTTAACCCTTAACCTAATCCTAACCTTAACCCTTAACCTAATCCTAACCTTAACCCTTAACCTAATCCTAATCTTAACCCTTAACCTAATCCTAACCTTAACCCTTAACCCTTAACCTAATCCTAACCTTAACCCTTAACCCTTAACCTAATCCTAACCTTAACCCTTAACCTAATCCTAATCCTAACCCTAATCCTAATCCTAATCCTAACCCTAACCTTAACCCTTAACCCTTAACCCTTAACCCTTAACCCTTAACCCTTAACCTAATCCTAATCCTAATCCTAACCCTAACCCTAACCCTAACCCTAACCCTAACCCTAACCCTAACCCTAACCCTAACCCTAATCCTAATCCTAACCTTAACCCCAAACCCCAAACCCTAACCCTAATTGTAACCCTAATTGTAATCCTAACTCTAATCTTAAAATAGCCTTTTTCCTCGTGGTGGAATGTTCCTTGTTGTTTGAGAACTTCTGGTCCCCACAAGGATAGTAAAACTAAACACACACACAGACAGAGACATAACACCCCACTTCCTGTTTCCTGTTTCCTCACAGTGCTGCAAGTAGGAGGCTCTGAGCCCGCCACACCGCCGACCACAGCCAATGAGATCAGAGAATATGGCCCTGGAGCCCCTCCATTGGATAGAGGGAAACCATGAGTGGTTCTTTACTGATGAATAGGTTTTGGGATGTACTGTATGTCTGATTTCATTAATATAATCTATTGGATTTGTGATGTGAAAATATTGTATTTCTAAATCAAATTAAAGAGACACTCAGTCATATATTTAACCCAGTCTGTTTGATACGATACTGTGTTGTTGATGAGCTGTCATCTGATAGTTGGGCCAGGGGGAGGGGCCAGGGGTTCTCTGGAGGGGCCAGGGGGAGGGGCCAGGGGGAGGGGCCAGGGGTTCTCTGTTCCATGGTGTACAGCAGCCAGGGTTTATATATACCAGGCTAGGACTGGGGAACAGCAGCCAGGGTTTATATATACCAGGCTAGGACTGGGGAACAGCAGCCAGGGTTTATATATACCAGGCTAGGGACTGGGGAACAGCAGCCAGGGTTTATATATACCAGGCTAGGACTGGGGAACAGCAGCCAGGGTTTATATATACCAGGCTAGGACTGGGGAACAGCAGCCAGGGTTTATATATACCAGGCTAGGACTGGGGAACAGCAGCCAGGGTTTATATATACCAGGCTAGGACTGGGGAACAGCAGCCAGGGTTTATATATACCAGGCTAGGACTGGGGAACAGCAGCCAGGGTTTATATATACCAGGCTAGCTAGGACTGGGGAACAGCAGCCAGGGTTTATATATACCAGGCTAGGACTGGGGAACAGCAGCCAGGGTTTATATATACCAGGCTAGGACTGGGGACAACAGCAGCCAGGGTTTATATATACCAGGCTAGGACTGGGGAACAGCAGCCAGGGTTTATATATACCAGGCTAGCTAGGACTGGGGAACAGCAGCCAGGGTTTATATATACCAGGCTAGGACTGGGAACAGCAGCCAGGGTTTATATATACCAGGCTAGCTAGGACTGGGGAACAGCAGCCAGGGTTTATATATACCAGGCTAGGACTGGGGAACAGCAGCCAGGGTTTATATATACCAGGCTAGGACTGGGGAACAGCAGCCAGGGTTTATATATACCAGGGCTAGGACTGGGGAACAGCAGCCAGGGTTTATATATACCAGGCTAGCTAGGACTGGGGTGGTGAATTAGGTGAGGTGTGGTTTCTCTGGGTTCCAGGCTAGCAAGGCACTGTTAAACATTTACTGCCATGAGCCAAAGTGACAGGGACACATGCACACACACACACACACACACACACACACACACACACACACACACCACACACACACACACACACACACACACACACACACACACACACACACACACACACACACACACAGAGACACACCACACACACACACACACACACACACACAGACACACACACACACACACACACACACACAGACACACAGACACACACACACAGACACACACACACACACACACAGACAACACACACACCTCATATAAAAGGTTATTGCTGCCTTGTCAAGGTCAGGATGAAGGGCATGGCTGTAAAATAACATGTAATAGGTTCACATAAAACCCAATGACAGAATTGTTAGTTTCATAATAAACTGCTAGGTTCCAACATGTGGGTTACTGCTGATGAGATGTCTCACACACACACACACACACACACACACACACACACACACACACACACACACACACACACAACACACACACACACACACACACACACACACACTCACACACACACACACACACACACACACACACACACACACACACACACACACACACACACACACACACACACACACACACACACACACAGACACACACACACACACACACACACACACACACACAGACACACACACACACACACACACACACACACAGACAGACACACACACACATACACTCACACACACACACAGACACACACACTCACACGCTCACACACACTCACGCACGCACGCACGCACGCACACACACACACACACACACAGACACACACAGACACACACAGACACGCACACACGCACACACACACTCACACACACACACACACACTCACACACACACACACACACACACGATTTAAAACCATATTTTTTCTGATAAGTGATCCATAACACCCTGGATCCATCTATTGTATTATCAGTTGTACTGGTAGGCCTGCTGTATTTTCTAATCAAATTGTAAGTCCATTTATGGGGAAACAGATGGGAGGCAGATATAAAAACAAGCAATGTTTAAATGCAGCCGTTTTTATATTCTGATAACAATGAAGTACTGTAATAGATTTTCATTAAAAAGGGCAAAAAATTGTGTTTTAGCAAAAAAATATATTTCTCAAGCGCGAATTTAGGACTGTCTGGATACTGAACACTAGCTGTTATTAGCAGCCGTTTTACGGCTTCCCAACCAATTGTGCTATTGTGTGTGTTTTTTCGCATTATTTGTAACTTGTAACTTATTTTGTACATAATGTTTCTGCCACCGTCTCTTATGACCGAAAAGAGCTTCTGGATATCAGGACAGCGATTACTCACCTCGTATTGGATGAAGATTTTTTCTTTAACGAGTCGGACGTGAAGGATTTACTTCAGACACCCGACAAGGCCCAAATCCCCGTAATTCTCAGGAGAAAGAGACGGAGATATCGTGGATGTAGATCGGGGTGCCTTGTAAGGATCTGACGGCGAGTGGGTAATCTGCCTATACCATCAGTCCTATTAGCCAACGTACAATCATTGGATAACAAAATAGACGAGCTACGATCACGAATATCCAACGGGACATTAAAAACTGTAATATATTATGTTTCACCGAGTCGTGGCTGAACGACAACATGGATAACATACAGCTGGTGGGATATAGGTTACATCGGCAGGATAGAACGGCTGACTCTGGTAAGACAAGGGGTGGCGGTCTGTGTACATTTGTAAACAACAGCTTGTGCACGAAATCAAATACTAAGGAAGTCTCGAGGTTTTGCTCGCCTGAGGTAGAGTATCTTATGATAAGCTGTAGACCACACTATTTACCAAGAGTGTTTTCATCTATATTTTTCATAACTGTCTATTTACCACCACAAACCGAAGCTGGCACTAAGACCGCACTCAATGAGCTGTATAAGGCCATAAGCAAACAGGAAAATGCTAATCCAGAGACGGCGCTCCTAGTGACCGGGTACTTTAATGCAGGGAAACTTAAATCCGTTTTACCTAATTTCTACCAGCATGTTAAATGTGCAACCAGAGGAAAAAAACTCTAGACTGTGTTGTTATGTGTTAATAACATGAAGACTACGTTACCCAGCAGGCTATGCGAGGGGGGGAAGTTGAAGTATGCCTTGCATGGCTACACAAGGAGATTGCTAGCTAAAGTATCAGTTTATTAAAAGTAGTTCAACCTACGCCCCGGTTTGTCATTATTCAAAGGAACAAACATAACAGGAGGGAATGAGAAACACAAGGTTAGCTAGCCAGCAAAGTGCAGCGGGCTATATGCTACCTAGTTCATTCAGCTAGCTATCTAGCAAAGTGCAGCTGGTTATATGCTACCTAGTTCATTCAGCTAGCTAGCTAGCAAAGTGCAGCTGGTTATATGCTACCTAGTTCATTCAGTTAGCTAGCTAGCAAAGTGCAGCTGGTTATATTTAAAGGAACAAACATAACATGGCGTCAGATTGGTAGTCGCTATGACGAGACAGAGAAAAGAAAGGAGTAACTCTGCAAATTTCTGCTACGAAAATGAAGCATTCTACCACAAGTCAAGTGACGTGAGTAGTCGAAGATGCTAGCTTGCGAGAGTGATGCCAACGAGCTGCAGCAGCGAGAGTGACAGCAGTGAGAGCGAGGCTGCACTGGAATCTGTTGACGAGCATGTTGATGAGCATCCTACCGAAGTAAGAGAAATTGAAACTGTACCTGTTTCCTGAGTGTTTCCCGTCATGGATAGGCTTAGTCCTCCTACTCCTATGCAGTTAATAGGCAATCTAGCTGACACATTGGAAACGTTTCAAGCAGAGATTCAATATCTACAAATGCGAGTTTGGTGTGAAAAAACGTACCTTCGTGAGAGATGTACTTTCAGAGGATGGAGTCAAACCAGACCCGAGGAAAACATCAGCCATCAACAACATGGAGCGCCCGAAGAACAAGGACGACGTGAGACGCTTCATGGGCATAATCACCTACCTTGCAAAGTTCATACCTCAACTGTCAGCACAGTCTACTCTACTCAGATGTCTTCTGGAACAGAAAAATGAATGGGAATGGTCCCATGAGCAGGAAAACTGCTTCAAAAACCTAAAGAAGGCAATCACAGAAGAGCCAGTGCTCAGGTTCTATGATCCAGAGAAAAGCACAAGGATTTCTGCAGATGCATCACAGTTTGGCCTGGGAGCAGTTCTTCTGCAACAGCATGACGACACATGGCAACCTGTCGCTTATGCGTCCAGAGCCTTGACAGGCGCAGAAACAAGGTATGCACAAATAGAGAAAGAACTACTGGCGAGCACATACGCATGCGAAAGGTTTCACCAATACGTCTACGGACAAGCCTTCCAAGTAGAAACCGACCACAAACCACTGGTGTCAATCACGTCTAAGCCACTTAATGATTGTCCAATGAGAATCCAGAGAATGTTGATCAGACTGCAATAGTATGATGTGAAGATGATCTACACCCCGGGAAAGTTCATGTTCGCCGCCGACACTCTTTCTCGAGCAGTCGACAAGAAAGAGAGCGCCGACACACAGAAAAACACTGAGATTCAGGCCTACATCGACATGATCTTTGCATCACTTCCTGTGTCTTCTGAGAGAATGGCGCAGATCAAAAGAGAGACAGCAGCTGACCAAACAATGACAGAGTTGAAAGAAACAATACTGATAGGATGGCCTGCACAGAAAAACAACTGTCCAAGGAGAATACAGGATTACTGGATGTACATAGCAGAGCTCACTGTTGTGGATGACATAGTGTTCAAAGGCAACAAGATTGTAATTCCCATGACACTACGCAAAGAAATGCTACAGAAAATACACGAGGGCCACTTGGGTGAGGAAAAATGCAAACGACGAGCACTAGAAGTAATGTACTGGCCAAGAATGAACCAGGAAATCAGCCAGACCACTGCTTAATGTGAACCGTGTTTGACCTACAGGCCAAAGCATCAAGCAGAACCGCTAATGCCTCATCCAGTACCCATCCGACCCTACTACAAAGTTGGAGTTGACCTTTTTGACTGCAATGGCAAAAGTCACATTGTTGTTACCGACTACTACTCAAACTACCCTGAAGTAGCAACACTGCCAACTACCTCCAGCAAAGCTGTAATCACCTACCTGAAATCAGTCTTCGCAAGACATGGGGTTGCGTCTGAACTGTACTCGGACAATGGCCCGCAGTTCTCAAGTTCTGAATTCCGATCGTTCGCTAATGACTGGGGATTCCGACACAACACCTCCAGCCCCAACTACCCAAGGTCCAACGGCTTAGCAGAAAGTTCAGTCAAAATAGTCAAAGGTCTGATGAAAAAGGCACATGATGGAAAGGAGGACTTCCTAAAAAGTCTGATGATCTACCGCAGCGCACCGCTGCAGAACGGACTTTCACCTGCACAAATGTTGATGGGACATCGCATCAGAACCAACTTACCCATCCATGAGGACTTGCTAACACCCAGAGGTGCTCACAACGTCAAACTCGCAAAGGAAAAACAGAAAGACAAAAACAATAAAAAAATAACAGCGATACGACAAAAGTGCAAGACACTTACCTGAACTGAAACCTGGAGATAATGTACGACTCCAAGAACCCGGATGCAGCGAGGGTGCGTGCAGAGAGAAGTTGCACCGCGATCCTATGAGATCCAAACAGAGCATAGATCACAACTGAGATGAAACAGAGTGGATCTAAGGCTTCAGCCATTCACTCTAGGGAGTGAGGATTATCAGGAGGATATGGCAATATGGCAAAGGAAATGCCTTTACCAATGGACAATTCAGTTGGAACACCCTGACTGACAATGAACGCTGTCCAACTGCTTCAGGAAGCACTTCAGCAGAACGACCAAAAAGGACTGTCTGGGCCCCTGAAAGGCTTATTGAGAATTGCTAAAAATATATATATATGAAAAAAAAGGGGCACCTGGATTGGATGTTTTGTGAAAAGAAATAGAGCCAAAATAGAGTATTGTTGGACAGAGACTGCATTTAGTTGAGGGGAAAAAAAGGGGAAAGAAATGTGTTATTGAAAATGGTATGTTATGCAGGTTGAGGAAACAAATGTGATGTGACATGTTTAGTTACAGATGTGTTGTTATGTGTTGTTATGTGTTAATAACATGAAGACTACATTACCCAGCAGGCTATGTGAGGGGGGGAAGTTGAAGTATGCCTTGCATGGCTACACAAGGAGATTGCTAGCTAGAGTATCAGTTTATTAAAAGTAGTTCCTACGCCCTGGTTTGTCATTATTCAAAGGAACAAACATAACATAGAGCACCTTTACTAAAATGCTCATCCAGAGGCAGCACTCCTAGAGGCCGGGGACTTTAATGCAGACAAACTTAAATCTGTTTTACCTCATTTCTACCAGCCACATCTGCAACTCTACACCACCTTTACTCCACACACAGAGATGCGTACAAAGCTCTCCATAACCCTGCATTTGGCAAATCTGACCATAACTCTATCCTCCTGATTCCTGCTTACAATCAAAAACTAAAGCAGGAAGCACCAGTGACTCTGTCAATAAAGAAGTGGTCAGATGACGCAGATGCTAAGCTACAGGACTGTTTTGCTGGCACAGACTGGAATATGTTCCGGGATTCTTCCGATGGCATTGAGGAGTACACCACATCAGTCACTGGCTTCATCAGTAAGTGCATCGATGACGTCGTCCCCACAGTGACCGAACGTACATACCCCAACCAGAAGCCATGGATTACAGGCAACAGCCGCGCTGAGCTAAAGGGTAGAGATGTCGCTTTCAAGGAGCGGGACTCTAACCCGGACGCTTATAAGAAATCCTGCTATTCCCTCCGACGAACCATCAAACAGGCAAAGCGTCAATACAGGACTAAGATTGAATCGTACTACACCGGCTCCGATGCTCGTCGGATGTGGCAGGGCTTGCAAACTGTTACAGACTACAAATGGAAGTACAGCCGTGAGCTGCCACATTTACTTAACATAAATTTTTCTTTAAACTGTATTGTTGGTTAAGGGCTTGTAAGTAAGCATTTCACTGTAAGGTCTACACCTGTTGTATTCGGCGCATGTGACAAATACAATTTGATGAAATCTTTATTTGATTTATTGGTCTGTTTTTATCCAGAGCGACTTACAGTTAGTGAATACATATTTTTTTTATACTGGCCCCCCGTGGGAAACGAACACAACCATGGCGTTGCAAACGCCATGCTCTATCAACTGACTACATCCCTGCCGGCCATTCCCTCCCAATTGTGCTCCGCCCATGAGTCTCCCGGTCGCGGCCGGCTGCGACAGAGCCTGGATTCAAACCAGGATCTCTAGTGGCACAGTTAGCACTGCGATGCAGTGCCTTAGACCACTGCGCCACTCAGGAGTACACAGAGAGCTAACATTAATAATATGCATGTAAATCTCTCCTGGCTCAAAGTGGAGGAGAGATTGACTTCATCACTACTTGTATTTGTGAGAGGTATTGACATGTTGAAAGCACCGAGCTGTCTGTTTAAACGACTAGCACACAGCTCAGACAACCATGCATACCCCACAAGACATGCCACCAGAGGTCTCTTCACAGTCCCCAAGTCCAGAACAGACTATGGGAGGCGCACAGTACTACATAGATCCATGAACTCTATTCCACATCAGGTAACTCATGCCAGCAGTAAAATTAGATTTAAAAAACAGATAAAAATACACCTTATGGAACAACGGGGACTGTAAAGAGACACAAACATAGGCACAGACACACGCATACACACACACGATAACATACACACTATACACACACGTACACATGGATTTTGTGTTGTAGATATGTGGTAGTGGTGGAGTAGGGGCCTGAGGGCACACAGTGTGTTGTGAAATCTGTGAATGTATTGTAATGTTTTTAAAATTGTATAAACTGCCTTAATGTTGCTGGTCCGTGGCACCTTAATTGGGGAGAATGGGCTCGTGGTATTGGCTGGAGTGTCACTGCCATGTATATCACAGCAGGTCGGTGGGGAGAATGGGCTCGTGGTATTGGCTGGAGTGTTGTACCTGGCGCCGACGAGGACGGCGGCCTCGCGACTAGCTCTTAGGAAACTTTGCGGTATTTTGTTTTTTTATTTATTATTTTTTACATTATTAGCTTAGAAAGGGTTTTGTATCATTACTAACAGCCGGGAAAAACTATTGGATATCAGAGTGGCGGTAACTCACCAGCATTACGACCAGGAATACGACTTTCCCGAAACAGATACTTTGTTTGCTCTCCCCAGGGCAATTGAACTGATTCCAGCGGCTGACCCAGAACATTGCCGGCGGAGGAGAGTGTTACGTGAATTATTTAACTAATTATTTCAGTGTCTCTGTGCAACTCCCAAAAGGTTGTAAGTCTTTTGGGATTTAAGTAACGGCCAGAGTCCCGGTCTGCATAGTCAGAGATATTTATTCATTGAGAATTCTGCCATCACAATTTCAGAGTCCATCTTTTATACTCATACGTCATACAAAAAAATACCTCCCCTCTGTAGGCGGGCTGTAGTTTTCCACTCTAAAACTGCTCTACTGACCATCAGTTCACACACACACACATATACACACATGCTTACACACATACATACACACACACACACACACACACACACACACACACATATCCTACTCCCTGCATTACTCAGTTATTGCCGTTCTCACAATATTCTGCACCATGTTTTCATAACAGTTTCTCCCCTCCCTAAATTGGGAGGCCTCTTTATCTTAGTTTCTCAGTTGTCTTTGTTGTCTGGCCTAACTCTTACTCACATTGCTAAATAGTGGCTCAATGCCATAGCCTTTACTGGTCCTACACTCACACATTTCTAACACATTATACACAGTTTCAGGGTGTAATAATTAGTAATTAATAATTAATCTATCAATTCCACCCTTTGACTAAATATTACACACATACAAAATATATGTTGTTATAGAAATGAATCACACTCATTGAAGTATATAAGTTGGTTTGCATATAAAACATTACAGGTTCATCAGGGTTACCCCATGATTAAAAGCGTAACGTTACTTTTTAGCAATGTTAACTAGTACATCATACTTAAAATGAGACTTTAATACACAAAAGATAATTACAATAACTTTTAAACTAGAGATTTATAGTTCTAGGAAAACATCCAGTCTCAAACTATCTGGATCGTCGTCGTCCTCCACCAAGCCTGGTAGGTCATATCCTTCATTCCTTAGGTCGGAGTCCGGGATTGGGCCGTATCTCACCATCTGTTGGGAAACCGCCTTCTCCATCGCCTTGCTCACCAACCCTCGGACACAGGGAATAAGACAACATCCACACAGAACAAGTATACCCATAGAAGCTATAACTGCACCCAGAATAGTTACAACAATAGTTTTCCATTTACCAAATATGTTATCAAACCAAACCGTTTAGGGAGCTATCAATACCAGAGTTCTCAGCCAGTTCGTTCGCCAGCGTGGTGAGTCCCTGAAGCGCTTTGGTCACGGAACCCGTCCGGTGCTGTATTTTTGGGGATGAAAGTACAGCACATAGATCCAAACAGAACACAAAACTCCGCCCCGCTCAGCCAAAGCATATCTAAAGCTATTCTATTCTGCCATGTCATTAAGCTAGTTGCCGCTGTCTGCTCAGCCAATCCCTTTATTGCATCACAAGTGTGGTTTATAAATCTTTGCTGGTTATAGTAAATATAATTTATCCAATCTACGTTTTTATTAATTGTTGACCACCAGAAAAGACTTGATTCAAACCCAGCTGCGATCTGATTCCTAGCTTTGAATTCTTCTGGAACCCCTCGAGGTACTCCTATCCAGTCAATATATATCCTTTCATCAAAGGATCCCGGGAGGAGGTCCCGCTTTCTACGTGACAACTCACCAGTCTCTGACACGTTTGATTGTTTGCGTATGTAGGTGAGTTCACAATCTGTTATCACCACACAACCACCAGATGTCAGCACGGGCCTGGTTTTGGTTCCTAAAATCCTCTGGCTGCAACAAAGAGGAGAGATTAGTCATGGTCTCTTTAGTTGTGATATTCTCTGTGTGGGAGCAGGAGCTAAGATGCCCTACCCTGTAGCCTATCTTACTAATCCTAGAAAAACAATAATAAGATTCCCTGAGACTTCAAACGGAGGCAACCTAGGTCGGGGTGACTTTGTTATCAGGGGATACAGATAGTGCAAGTTACTACAAGACTCCTTCACCACATTCCCAGGTGGCTTGAACAATTTAATAATGGAGGATAAACCTGACAGAGAGTTAAAGCCTGTCAAGGGGCACGGAGTAGTTGTTAACCTTGGTTTGCCTGTCCCACAGGCATAACAGTCCTCTTTAGACATAGTTCTTGCCGTATACTGAATCCATTCCAACCACAGGTCAAGATCTCCACACCCCGTCTCCACCTGTACTACTTCCTTCAGGTCTACAGTATCTTCACCACAGCCCCAGTCTCACTACTTACCACTTTTAAAAAATGTAAATTATTTTTATATTTATTTTTTAGTATTTTTATTTGTGTTTTTTTCTTTCTTTTTTTTTTCTTTTTTGTGTGTTTTTTTTCTTGGGGGGAATGGATCAGCTTAATATTGCAGATAGATTGTATCTTCTATCAATGTAATTGTCTGCATCACTTCCAATCCCCCATGTTTTTTTTTTTTTTTTTTTATATATATACTCCCCTTTATTACTTTTCAACCCCACCATCCTTTCCCTACTTGGAGTAAATTAGTGAACAACAATGCCCAGGCCTCTACTTCCGGTCTATAATTACTATCTACACCTTATGGACAGAGTAATTTTACAATAATTATTATATATATATATATATATATATATATATATATATATATATATATATATATATATATATATAATAGAATTATTGTACAATTATTGCTCCTATATATATATATATATATATATTTTTTTTTTGCTCCTGAACTTCTTCTACTCTCAACCTCTCCGATCATTTTCATGATGTCCATTCGGTTTGCTTCTATATGTCCATATCTTTCTAACTGTGCTCTTTCCCAAAAGCTCCCAACATACAACCTATATACTTATTATGGACACAGCATGCTTACATTATTAGATATCTTTGTTATTATTTGTTGTTATTTGTTATTAGTCCCATCCTTCAACTCTATTCAATACCTCCCATCTATCTCTTAACACCATCCATATAGGATTTCTATTTGCCATATATATTTAAACCGTACTGTGATGTTTTACAAAAGTTCTGAACCTTTCTATTCTCATTGCTTTACAGATTGTGAATGAAAAATAAACATTTTTGCTAAAAGTATTATTATATTATTGATTGATTGACTATGACTTTTCAGATCACCCAGTAATGCTATCTGCAAGGTTAGTTCCAGGTGAATATTGCAATCCTTTAGCCATTCCTGGACCTGTGTCCAAAAACAAGCTACAAATGGACAGAACCAAAACAAATGATCTAATCTGCATTCTGTAAATAACTCTGTCAGTTCATAAACACTTTAAATGAAAGATTCATGGGATCGGTACAGTCAAAACACTATGCCATGGGATCGGTACTCTTCCCAAACTATTTTGCAATCTATATGGGACGGCTGTCAATCCTTTGGTCCTTAAGTGAAACTGATATACTTTTTTATTTATCACAGTTTTCCTTAACCAATTATGTTCTTTAATGCAAGGCCGACTGACAAGTTCCTTACTTTCTCCCCCTTCCACTTTCCTCTTCCACTTTTGCAGTAAGGCTGCAATTATTTGGTTGTAATTTTGGGTAGAGTAGACATTTCCATATGTTTTTGTTAGCTGCATGTGCGACATAACTCCACCAGTCCTACCGATGATATAATTTACGAAGATTATACCTTTTTTAAACATTCTGTCAAAAAATAAAGGTTTATTGTCAATTAGTATATTTGATGAATTTAACCACAATATTTGTTGCATTATTTGTTCTGTTGTTTCTGGAGGATTAAATTGAAATTGCAACCAACTTTCTATGGCTTGTTTTAGAAATAGTGACATTTGGGAGATTATTTCCTTTTCAAATAACTGAAAGTGAGAGGTTGTAATCTGAATAAAGGGAAAAGGGCCTTTCTTGAACATTGGGTGAGACAATCTTACTAATTTGCTTGAGAACCAGTTCGGATTTAAGTATAACTTTTGTATGACTGAAGCATTTAGTGATAGGTCTAATGCTTTAATATTTAATAATTTCTGTCCTCCGAATTCATATTCATTATATAAATATGCTCTTTTAATTTTGTCTGGCTTGCCGTTCCAAATAAAATGGAATATTTTTTTCTCATATAATTTAAAAAAACAGTTCGCTAGGCGTCGGCAAGACCATAAGCAAATAGGTAAACTGGGATAATACTAAAGAGTTAATCAGGGTGATTTTTCCACAAATTGACAGGTATTTTCCTTTCCATGGTAGTAAGATCTTATCTATTTTTGCTAACTTTCTATTAAAATGTATTGAAGTGAGATCATTTATTTCCTTTGGGATATGTATTCCGAGTATATCCACATCACCATCAGACCATTTTATTGGTAAACTACATGGTAATGTAAAAATTTTATTTTTTTTAGTGATCCAATACGTAATATAGTACATTTGTCATAATTTGGTTGTAATCCAGAGAGGTTAGAAAATGTATCTAGATCCTCTATGAGGCTGTGGAGGGATTCTAGTCTAGTGGATTTAAAAGAAAACATGAATCATCAGCGTACAATGACACCTTTGTTTTTAAGCCCTGTATTTCTAATCCTCTGATATTATTATTGGATCTGATTTTAATAGCTAACATCTCGATGGCCACAATAAATAGATATGCCGATAGTGGACAACCTTGTTTCACTCCTCTTGACAGTTTAAAACTTTCTGAGAAATAGCCATTATTTACTATTTTACACCTAGGGTTACTATACATGATTTTGACCCATTTTATAAGAGATACTCCAAAATTGAAATGCTCCAGGCATTTATATATAAACCCCAGTCGAACTTTATCAAATGCCTTTTCGAAGTCTGCTATGAATAGCAGGCCTGGTTTCCAATATTTTCCATAGTGTTCTATTGTTTCCAATACTTGCCTTATATTATCTCCAATATATCTTTCCATGTAAAAAACCTGTCTGATTAGAATGAATAATATCCGACAATACCTTTTTAATTCTATGCACTATACATTTTGCTAGGATTTTTGCATCACAACACTGAAGTGTAAGGGGCCTCCAATTTTGTAAATGGACTGGATCTTTATATTTTCCACTTGTATCCTGTTTCAGTAATAATGAGATCAGACCTTCTTCTTGAGTGTCAGATAATCTACCATTTACATAGGAGTGGTTAAAACATGCTAATAACGGTCCTCTTAGTATATCAAAAAAGGTTTGGTATACCTCGACTGGTATGCCATCCAACCCTGGAGTTTTCCCGGACTTAAAGTCTTTAATTGCATCCAGAAGTTCCTCCTCTGTAATTTCACCTTCACATGAGTCTTTCTGTGTGGCTGTTAATTTGACATTATCAATAGAAAAAAAATCTCTACAATTAGCTTCAGTTAGAGGAGATGGAGGCGACTGAAAAGAAAACATATGCTTAAAGTACTTTGTTTCTTCCTTCAAAATATCATTTGGTGAATTATGGGTGACTCCGTCAATTGTAACCAGTTTCATTAAGTTCTTTTTGGTAGCATTCCTATGTTGAAGATTAAAAAAGAATTTTTTGCATTTTTCCCCATATTCCATCCAGTTTGCTTTATTTTTATAATATATTACACTTGATCTTTCTTGAATAAGTTTCTCCATTTCTTTTTGTTTTTCCTTTAATTTATTCTGAGCCTTTATGTTACAGTTTCTATTGCCATCTATCTGTTCTGTTAGACTTTCTATTTCCTTTCTTAGTATAAACTCTTTTGACCTAAATTGCTTTTGTTTTCGAGATGAGTACTGAATTGCATGGCCTCTAAAGGCACATTTAAAGGTGTCCCATACAATAAGGGGATTCGCTGTACCTATGTTATGTTGGAAAAAGTCAGTTATAAATTCCTTTGTTCTAATTATAAATAAATTATCATCCAATAGGCTTTGATTAAATTTCCAATGTCCTCGCCCACGTGGAAATTCAGTAAGAGTAATGTATATGCCTATTATATGATGGTCCGACCGCATTCTGTCCCCTATCAACACTTTTTTTTACTTTTGGTGCCAACAAGAATGAGATAAGAAAGAAGTCAAGACGACTAGCTTGATTCAGTCTCCGCCATGTATATCTCACTAGATCAGTATATTTAAGCCTCCATATATCTACTAGATCTAATGTATCCATGACATTCACAATTTCCTTAAGAGCATGTGGGTGATTGTTTGTGGTGTGATTTCCTTTACGGTCCATTGAGCTATTTAAAAGTAGTATATAATCCCCCACCATAATAATATTGTCTTGAGTTGCTTGCAGGCTTGATAATTTATTATATATATTGTCAAAGAATTGTGGATCATCATTATTTGGTCCGTAAAGGTTAATGAGCCATATATGTTTATGGTCCAATAACATATTTAAAATAATCCATCTACCTTGCGTATCTATTTGGACAATTTGTACATTCGGATCGAAATTACTATTAATTAATATCATCACACCTTTTGAATTTCTTTGCCCATGGGAGAAGTATATTCCCGCCCCCCATTCTTTTTTCCACGCTACTTCATCTCGAATTGTTGAATGAGTTTCCTGTATACAATAGATATTATATTCCTTCTCTTTGAGCCATGTAAATATTGTTCTTCTTTTGTTATTATCAGCTAAGCCATCACAATTATAACTGGCTATACTTATTTCACCATACACCATAATGAGATACAAGTTTCAAGTCTATTTATCATTATATATGTTTGTACATTTACCAATAAAAAATTGCGTAATGATTGAGTGTCCATATAGCTGTACCGTGATATTTGCATTGCTACGGAGTAACCCTTCAATTGTTCTCCACTAATTCCCCCGCTAAAGCCCCTCCCCATCCCAAGGTGAGCCGTCATCCCAGTGATCAGCATCCCACCCACGTCCCTCCGTATCCCTAAGGCCCCGAGAGGCCAGGACCCATCCATCGAAAACAGCACACAGTGCCACCCACAAAACAGAAGCAGATTAACCGCCAAAAGCATTTCCAATGCTTTCACCTCTCTCTCTCTCTCTCTCTCTCATATATATATATATATATAACTATTTTTTTAAAATTATGCATATCCTATTTTCCATCATTATCAATTAATATGCGTAATAATGTCGGCAGTTCACGCGTAGGATTCTAACATATAACCCGGATTGCCATTGTATTACATTTAATTAATTGACAAGCAGTTATTATCCTAGCAAATAATTCCCGTGGTCCATCCCATACCCTCCCCCCCAACATCCCCACCCCCCCACAACAGATGCCAGACAAGCACACACACACATACTCACATACTCCAATACACTCAACCCTCCTCCTCCACAATCCACCATAAAATCAGATACTCAACGGCTGTTATATCCCAGAGCCCAACTCGAGAAATAACTTGATTTACGAGTGCACATACAGTTAAAGCTGATTGAGAAAGCATGCAGATTGAGCAGAAATTGATAACAATGTGAGATTTGATTAATCTACTTAATCTATTTCAAGTCCTAGGTGATGGAGATCAGATCCACCCTCTTCACCTGAGACACAAACACTCTGATCCCCCTGTTGTAACCATTTTCCCAAGCATCTCCATGCGGTCAGACCTTTGATTATTTTGTGCCACCTGGGCCACAATGATAAACCCCCTCTCTGATTGTCCGAGTGTGACCCCCTCCCCATGGGTTTACTGCAGCCAGTGTTGCCAGCACTGCCACTACCTGGGTGGGCGTTACCCCACCGAATCCCCACCGGCTAGGTAAAAGGTAGTCAAGGTTCTCATTAGCAGCTTTGAGAACTTCCTTGTATATTATGCTCTCCCATCAGGGGGCTCTGGCTTTGTAGGACCAACCCTGCCAGGCAGGCTCAGAATCTTGAGGGGGCGGTGCTGCTCAAGTAGGTCTCTGACCGCATTTATTTCTCTGTTTAGGCTGCATATTCACAGCAGGTCCATAAAAGAGATGGGAACTTCTCTTTGGTGTATGGGTCGCTCAGGTGGGTGTCCAGGTTATAGGGTTAGGGATCTTTCCATCATGATAGGACAATGAAAAAATAGATTAGATGTATACTATATTTAAAAATGTATATCCCTCATCTACACAAAATTGAAAGCTCTCTCTCACTACCCCTGCTCATAGACCCCCGGTCGGCTCTGGGATATGCAACCATTTCCCCTCTCACTCACTTAACGCCGCACCTTTTCAAACACTAAAATGCACACCACATGCTTGACTGCGTAAGAAATGGTTCGAGCGTGCAAACGCACCCGCATCCACATCTGCCGCAAGGGGAAAGGACGCCAGAGAGAACACAGGACCAACCACAACAACCATCCGCCAAAACAACAACCATCCGCCAAAAAAGCCATGTTCTAATTATTTGTATTTAAAGGTGTATTATTCTGCTTGTTACATCGTTTTATCCTTTTATAAAATACTATACTTACTATAAATGTTATTTAATATTACAATCCCTATCATTGCTAGTATCAGGTGCTCCAATATTTGACTCCTCTATTACAACTTTTAGAATAGCCATGGAGTAGTCTTTGTGTCTCTGAACATTTGGTTGTCAATATATAATTTATCCACCACTAGTGCAACACGTTTCCCTTTTAATCTGTTTTCCTTGAAGATTGGATACAGAACTTTGCGCCTTTCTACAATCTCCCTCGGGAACTGATCATTCATGCCTATTTTCGTGCCAGCAAGTCTTTTTCCTAGGCTTTTCACCATAGCTTTATCCTTAAAAAAAGCAAATTTGGCAACGATTGGGCGCTCATATTTCTGTCCTCTTTTTCCGAAACGATGTACACGTTCGAGTTGGATTTTATCGACAGCCTCGAGTGGGATTTGTAGCGCTGTATGCAGGAAGTCCTTCATAATATTCTCTGTTATTTCTCCCTCCTTTTCCTGAATACCCGTAAGTACTAGATTTTCCCTCATCGATCTAGTTTGGATGTCTAGTAAGGCTTCTCTCAGAAGATTGTTCTCCTTTTTTAGTTCCCTAACGTCCGTTTCCATTTTAGAGACTGTCACTTTTAATTCTTTGGTTTCTTTCTCCATTACCAAAGCTTTTTCGTCACTCATTTGAAGACTCACTTTCAACTCTTTAACGTCTTTACTGACCAATTCTAGTATGCCCAATTTGTCATTTATCGACTTCAACAGGTAGCTTTCCACACTTACCATACCCAGTGGTGAAAAGCATATATAATCTGTATCTGTCGATGAGTCGCGTTTCCTTTTGGGGATCGGCTCTCCACGCTTGTCTTCAGTCATGTTTGGGTGTTGCGTGTTGTTGTAATATTTGTCGATATATTTCTCTAGCCTTATGATCTGTTTTGTGTTATTATCCAGATTGAATTATATTAACTGCGATATATGAAATGCTAATATTTAGTCTAACTTACTGATTTTGAATATTATGTTTTTATCTTGAGGTGTTTTGTACCAATTTCTATTCAATAC
>JAGTTL010000458.1:35000-44257 GCA_036851935.1 Coregonus suidteri | reverse complement strand
GTTGACTGGGTGGTGAAGATCTGAGGGCCGTGGGGGGCTGCTGGGGCTGGGGGACTATCACTGTGGCTCCTACTGTGTCCTCTGCTAGATATAACCCGCTGACTGTGTGCGCGGCTCAGTGTGTGTACGGTGTGTGTGTGGCGGAGTGTGTGTGCGCTGGAGGTGCGTCCTCGGGGGGAGAGGGAGGGCGAGGAGGGGCGGTGCACGTCCAGGTGTGTGTTGCCACCAGGGGGCGGGCTGGGTAGTGGTGGGAGGTGCACGTCCAGGTGTGTGTTGCCACCAGGGGGCAGGCTGGGTAGAGGTGAGAGGTGCACGCTGGGTACGGTGAGGTAGGCGGCGTCGACAGAGCTCCCCCGCAGATCGTCGGTGGAACTGCAGCTCAGGTCCTCAGAGTCACAACGCACCGCCTTCTACAGACAGACAGGAAGTTAGGAAGTAGAGACAGGAAACAGAGGGGCAGAGGTCACTGGGACTGTTTTTGAACATCAAATCAAATGACAGTTGAAGGTGAATGCAGTTAGATCTGGCCTGGACTGTAAAGTTTCCCCAGCTAGCACAAAACATTCTAACAACTTGCACGCAAGGTTCCCCCCCAAAAAAATACAGACGTTCGCGGAAACATCCAGGGAACCTAATACGCTAGCTGGGTAAGAGCTGCTGTGTACATAGTCTACATACCTGTCTCCTCAGCTGTCTGCTCACACCGAGGGAGGAGCTGGGTCGGGGCTGTCTGCTCACACCGAGGGAGGAGCTGGGTCGGGGCTGTCTGTCCATACCGTGGGAGGGGCTACTCATATTAGAGGCGTGTCTATTGTTAGGAGGGGTGTGTCTATTGACGCTGTGTGCGGGGCTGCTGATATAAGGGGCGTGTCTACCGTCCATGCTGTGGGAGGGGCTGTGGATATAAGGGGTGTGTCTATCCATCTGAGGGGCGTGTCTACTGTCCATGCTGTGGGAGGGGCTGTGGATATAAGAGGCTCGTCTATCGAGGTAATGGGAGGAGCGTGTGTCGATGCTCTGAGCAGGGCGGAGTCTGTGACTATGTGTGTCGATGCTCTGAGCAGGGCTGAGTCTGTGACTATGTGTGTCGATGCTCTGAGCAGGGCTGAGTCTGTGACTATGTGTGTCCATACTGTGGGTGTAGTAAGAACTACTGATAAACGACGCTCGTCTGCCGTCAACATCGCTGGGCCTCCTGGGGGTGTGTCTTCCCATGGAGAGGGAGTGTCTGTCCACGCTGTGGGAGGGGCTGAGCCTGACCGTGGGTCTGCAGCTGGATCCCCTGGAGCTGAGGGACGCGCGGCTTCCCGATGGTAATGCCCCCGGGACCTGCAGTAGGGATCCTGCTCCACTAGAACCCATGGAGGAGACAGAACCTAGGAGACACAGAGAGAGACCTAGAACTCTGAGACCTAGAACCCTGACACATAGAACTCTGAGACCTAGAACCCTGTGACCTAGAACTCTGAGACCTAAAACTCTGAGACCTAAAACTCTGAAACCTAGAACTCTGAGACCTAAAACTCTGAAACCTAGAACTCTGAGACCTAGAAATCTGAGACCTAAAACTCTGAAACCTAGAACTCTGAGACCTAGAAATCTGAGACCTAGAACTCTGAGACCTAGAACCCTGACACCTAGAACCCTGACACCTAGAACTCTGAGACCTAGAACCTGTGACCTAGAACTCTGAGACCTGAGAAACTCTGAGACCCCCGTAGGTGTCTGAAATGGGAGAAGGGGGTGAGACCTAAAACTCTGAAACCTAGAACTCTGAGACCTAGAAATCTGAGACCTAGAGAACTCTGAGACGTAGAACCCTGACACCTAGAACTCTGAGACCTAGAACCTACTGACACCTAGAACTCTGAGACTTAGAACTCTGAGACCTAGCAGAGACAGAACTTTCGAACTCTGAGGGATGGTTACCTGAGAAACCGTATCCCCCGTAGGTGTCGTGGCCAATGGGAGGGTAGGGGGTGTGTCCGAGGGGCTGTAGGGGGCGGAGCATGTAGCTGTCGCTAGGCAGAGACATCATACGTGACAGAGACGGCCGGCCCACCGTCAGCAGGCTACCACGACAACCCTCTTCTTCCTCAAACTGGAACAAAAACACCACCATGAACGTCATCTTCATAATGTTTTTTACATTTTAGTCATTTAGCAGATGCTCTTATCCAGAGCGACTTACAGTCGGGAGTGCATACATTTTTCATACTGGTCCCCCAAGGGAATCAAACCCACAACCCTGCCGTTGCAAGTGCCATGCTCTACCTACTGAGCCACACGGGACAGCACCATAACCATCATAATCACTGTCATCACCATCACCACCACCATCATCACCACCACCACCATCACCACCACCACCACCATCACCATCACCACCACCATCACCACCACCAACACCACCACCAACACCACCACCAACAGTCCCCCCCCCCCAACCACTGATACAGGGTCAGATGTTATGTCACCCCCTGCCAGTCGATAGGAGAGGACTGACGGGAAAGTGATCTGATCCTAGATCTTTGGTTAGGTTCAACTACAGGTTCATCACCACCAACAGTCCCCCCCCCTAAACCACTGATACAGGGTCAGATGTTATGTCACCCCCTGACAGTCGATAGGAGAGGACTGACGGGAAGGTGATCTGATCCCCCCCCAACACCACCACCACCAGTCCCCCCCCCCCCTAACCACTGATACAGGGTCAGATGTTATGTCACCCCCTGCCAGTCGATAGGAGAGGACTGACGGGAAGGTGATCTGATCCCAGATCTTTGGTTAGGTTCAACTACAGGTGATCCTTCTCCGTACCTGTCCAGACGATTCCACCCCGCCCACTGAGGCGTTGCTAAGGGGACGGATGGCCTCCTGGCGCGCCTCCTCCTGTTGCCTAGCCTCCTCCTCTTTGGCCTCCTCCTCCGCCTCCTCCTGCGCCTCCTTGTTGCTCTCCTCCAGGTGCTTCATCAACACCGCCACCACCACGTTGACCAGCACGAACTGGGCCGTGAGGACGAAGGTCACGAAGTAGACAGGAGACACCAGGGGAAGGTAGGTCAGACAGGAGTGCTCCTCTGGAAGACACTCACGCAACGTGTCCTGGGTGGGGGGAGAGGGGGAGAGAGAGAGGGAGAGAGAGTTGATACTATTGGGGCAGGGAGCAACGTGTCCTGGAGGGGAGGGAGAGAGGGAAAGAGAGTTGATACTATTGGGGCAGGGAGCAACGTGTCCTGGAGGGGGGGAGAGAGATAGTTGATACTATTGGGGCAGGGAGCAACGTGTCCTGGAGGGGAGGAGAGAGAGAGAGTGATACTATTGGGGCAGGGAGCAACGTGTCCTGGAGGGGAGAGAGAGAGAGTTGATACTATTGGGGCAGGGAGCAACGTGTCCTGGAGGGGAGAGAGAGAGTTGATACTATTGGGGCAGGGAGCAACGTGTCCTGGAGGGGAGAGAGAGAGAGTTGATACTATTGGGGCAGGGAGCAACGTGTCCTGGAGGGGAGGAGAGAGAGTTGATACTATTGGGGCAGGGAGCAACGTGTCCTGGAGGGGAGAGAGAGAGTTGATACTATTGGGGCAGGGAGCAACGTGTCCTGGAGGGGAGGGAGAGAGAGAGTTGATACTATTGGGGCAGGGAGCAACGTGTCCTGGAGGGAGAGAGAGAGAGTTGATACTATTGGGGCAGGGAGCAACATGTCCTGGAGGGGAGAGAGAGAGTTGATATTATTGGGGCAGGGAGCAACGTGTCCTGGAGGGAGAGAGTTGATACTATTGGGGCAGGAGCAACGTGTCCTGGAGGGGAGAGAGAGAGAGTTTGATACTATTGGGGCAGGGAGCAACGTGTCAGGGGAGACGTGAGAGAGTTGATACTATTGGGGCAGGGATAGAGAACGTGTCCTGGAGGGGAGAGAGAGAGTTGATACTATTGGGGCAGGGAGCAACGTGTCCTGGAGGGGGAGGGAGAGAGAGTTGATACTATTGGGGCAGGGAGCAACGTGTCCTGGAGGGGAGAGAGGGAGTTGATACTATTGGGGCAGGGAGCAACGTGTCCTGGAGGGGAGAGAGAGAGAGTTGATACTATTGGGGCAGGGAGCAACGTGTCCTGGAGGGGAGAGAGAGAGTTGATACTATTGGGGCAGGGAGCAACGTGTCCTGGAGGGGAGAGAGAGAGTTGATACTATTGGGGCAGGGAGCAACGTGTCCTGGAGGGGAGAGAGAGAGAGTTGATACTATTGGGGCAGGGAGCAACGTGTCCTGGAGGGGAGAGAGAGAGTTGATACTATTGGGGCAGGTAGCAACGTGTCCTGGAGGGGAGAGAGAGAGTTGATACTATTGGGGCAGGTAGCAACGTGTCCTGGAGGGGAGGGAGAGAGAGAGTTGATACTATTGGGGCAGGGAGCAACGTGTCCTGGAGGGGAGGAGAGAGAGAGAGAGTTGATACTATTGGGGCAGGGAGCAACGTGTCCTGGAGGGGAGAGAGAGAGAGAGAGTTGATACTATTGGGGCAGGGAGCAACGTGTCCTGGAGGGAGAGAGAGAGAGTTGATACTATTGGGGCAGGGAGCAACGTGTCCTGGAGGGGAGAGAGAGAGAGAGTTGATACTATTGGGGCAGGGAGCAACGTGTCCTGGAGGGGAGGGAGAGAGAGTTGATACTATTGGGGCAGGGAGCAACGTGTCCTGGAGGGGAGAGAGAGAGTTGATACTATTGGGGCAGGGAGCAACGTGTCCTGGAGGGGAGAGAGAGAGAGAGTTGATACTATTGGGGCAGGGAGCAACGTGTCCTGGAGGGGAGAGAGAGCTATTGGGGCAGGGAGCAACGTGTCCTGGAGGGGAGAGAGAGAGTTGATACTATTGGGGCAGGGAGCAACGTGTCCTGGAGGGGAGAGAGAGAGAGTTGATACTATTGGGGCAGGTAGCAACGTGTCCTGGAGGGGAGAGAGAGAGAGAGTTGATACTATTGGGGGCAGGGAGCAACGTGTCCTGGAGGGGAGAGAGAGAGAGTTGATACTATTGGGGCAGGGAGCAACGTGTCCTGGAGGGGAGGGAGAGAGTTGATACTATTGGGGCAGGGAGCAACGTGTCCTGGAGGGGAGAGAGAGAGTTGATACTATTGGGGCAGGGAGCAACGTGTCCTGGAGGGAGAGAGAGAGAGTTGATACTATTGGGGCAGGGAGCAACGTGTCCTGGAGGGGAGAGAGAGAGAGTTGATACTATTGGGGCAGGGAGCAACGTGTCCTGGAGGGGAGAGAGAGAGAGAGTTGATACTATTGGGGCAGGGAGCAACGTGTCCTGGAGGGGAGGGAGAGAGAGAGTTGATACTATTGGGGCAGGGAGCAACGTGTCCTGGAGGGGAGAGAGAGAGAGAGTTGATACTATTGGGGCAGGGAGCAACGTGTCCTGGAGGGGAGAGAGAGAGAGTTGATACTATTGGGGCAGGGAGCAACGTGTCCTGGAGGGGAGAGAGAGAGAGAGAGATATACTATTGGGGCAGGGAGCAACGTGTCCTGGAGGGGGAGAGAGAGAGAGAGTTGATACTATTGGGGCAGGGAGCAACGTGTCCTGGAGGGGAGGGAGAGAGAGAGTTGATACTATTGGGGCAGGGAGCAACGTGTCCTGGAGGGGAGAGAGAGAGTTGATACTATTGGGGCAGGGAGCAACGTGTCCTGGAGGGGAGAGAGAGAGTTGATACTATTGGGGCAGGGAGCAACGTGTCCTGGAGGGGAGGAGAGAGAGAGTTGATACTATTGGGGCAGGGAGCAACGTGTCCTGGAGGGGAGGGAGAGAGAGTTGATACTATTGGGGCAGGGAGCAACGTGTCCTGGAGGGGAGGGAGAGAGTTGATACTATTGGGGCAGGGAGCAACGTGTCCTGGAGGGGAGGAGAGAGAGAGAGTTGATACTATTGGGGCAGGGAGCAACGTGTCCTGGAGGGGAGAGAGAGAGAGAGTGATACTATTGGGGCAGGGAGCAACGTGTCCTGGAGGGAGAGAGAGAGAGTTGATACTATTGGGGCAGGGAGCAACGTGTCCTGGAGGGGAGAGAGAGAGAGAGTGATACTATTGGGGCAGGGAGCAACGTGTCCTGGAGGGAGGAGAGAGAGAGTTTGATACTATTGGGGCAGGGAGCAACGTGTCCTGGAGGGGAGAGAGAGAGAGTTGATACTATTGGGGCAGGGAGCAACGTGTCCTGGAGGGGAGGGAGAGAGAGAGTTGATACTATTGGGGCAGGGAGCAACGTGTCCTGGAGGGGAGAGAGAGAGAGTTGATACTATTGGGGCAGGGAGAGCAACGTGTCCTGGAGGGGAGAGGAGAGAGAGAGTTGATACTATTGGGGCAGGGAGCAACGTGTCCTGGAGGGGAGAGAGAGAGAGAGTTGATACTATTGGGGCAGGGAGCAACGTGTCCTGGAGGGGAGAGAGAGAGAGAGTTGATACTATTGGGGCAGGGGCAGCAACGTGTCCTGGAGGGGAGAGAGAGAGTTGATACTATTGGGGCAGGGAGCAACGTGTCCTGGAGGGGAGGAGAGAGAGAGTTGATACTATTGGGGCAGGGAGCAACGTGTCCTGGAGGGGAGGAGAGAGAGAGAGAGAGATACTATTGGGGCAGGGAGCAACGTGTCCTGGAGGGGAGGAGAGAGAGAGAGAGTTGATACTATTGGGGCAGGGAGCAACGTGTCCTGGAGGGGAGAGAGAGAGAGTTGATACTATTGGGGCAGGGAGCAACGTGTCCTGGAGGGGAGGAGAGAGAGAGTTGATACTATTGGGGCAGGGAGCAACGTGTCCTGGAGGGGAGAGAGAGAGAGAGTTGATACTATTGGGGCAGGGAGCAACGTGTCCTGGAGGGAGAGAGAGAGAGAGTTGATACTATTGGGGCAGGGAGCAACGTGTCCTGGAGGGGAGGGAGAGGAGAGAGAGTTTGATACTATTGGGGCAGGGAGCAACGTGTCCTGGAGGGGAGAGAGAGAGAGTTGATACTATTGGGGCAGGGATTCAGCAACGGGGGGAGAAGAGAGTATTGGGGCAGGGAGCAACGTGGAGGAGGGGAGGGAGAGAGAGTTGATACTATTGGGGCAGGGAGCAACGTGTCCTGGAGGGGAGAGAGAGAGTTGATACTATTGGGGCAGGGAGCAACGTGTCCTGAGGGGAGGAGAGAGAGGTGATACTATTGGGGCAGGAGGCAACGTGTCCTGGAGAGAGAGAGAGGATACTATTGGGGCAGGGAGCAACGTGTCCTGGAGGGGCAGCACGTGAGAGGGGAGAGAGTTGATACTATTGGGGCAGGGAGCAACGTGTCCTGGAGGGGAGAGAGAGAGAGAGTTGATACTATTGGGGCAGGGAGCAACGTGTCCTGAGAGGGGAGAGAGAGAGAGTTGATACTATTGGGGCAGGGAGCAACGTGTCCTGGAGGGGAGAGAGAGAGAGAGTTGATACTATTGGGGCAGGGAGCAACGTGTCCTGGAGGGGAGAGAGAGAGAGAGAGTTGATACTATTGGGGCAGGGAGCAACGTGTCCTGGAGGGGAGGGAGAGAGAGAGTTGATACTATTGGGGCAGGGAGCAACGTGTCCTGGAGGGGAGGGAGAGAGAGTTGATACTATTGGGGCAGGGAGCAACGTGTCCTGGAGGGGAGAGAGAGAGAGTTGATACTATTGGGGCAGGGAGCAACGTGTCCTGGAGGGGAGAGAGAGAGAGTTGATACTATTGGGGCAGGGAGCAACGTGTCCTGGAGGGGAGAGAGAGAGAGAGTTGATACTATTGGGGCAGGGAGCAACGTGTCCTGGAGGGGAGAGAGAGAGTTGATACTATTGGGGCAGGGAAGCAACGTGTCCTGGAGGGGAGAGAGAGAGTTGATACTATTGGGGCAGGGAGCAACGTGTCCCTCCTATGGGGCAGGGTGTCCTGGAGGGGAGGGAGAGAGAGTTGATACTATTGGGGCAGGGAGCAACGTGTTCCTGGAGGGGAGAGAGAGCCCTGGAGGGGAGGGAGAACGTGTACTATGGGGCAGGGCAACGTGTCCTGGAGGAGGGAGAGGGAGAGAGAGTTGAGGAGGGGAGCATTGGGGCAGGGAGCAACGGGGCGAGCAGCACGTGTCCTGGAGGGAGAGAGAGAGAGAGAGAGAGTGATACTATTGGGGCAGGGAGCAACGTGTCCTGGAGGGGAGAGAGAGAGATTGGGGCACTATTGGGGCTAGGGAGCAGGGAGCAACGTGTCCTGGAGGGGAGAGAGAGAGAGAGTTGATTGACTACGTTGGAGAGAGAGAGAGAGTTGATACTATTGGGGCAGGGAGCAACGTGTCCTGGAGGGGAGAGAGAGATACTTGGGGCAGGAAGCACTATGGGGGTGGGGAGAGAGTTGATACTAGGGAGGGGAGAGAGAGAGAGAGTTGATACTAAGCAACGTGTCCTGGAGGGGAGAGAGAGAGAGTTGATACTATTGGGGCAGGGAGCAACGTGTCCTGGAGGGGAGAGAGAGAGAGTTCATACTATTGGGGCAGGGAGCAACGTGTCCTGCAGGGGCAGGGAGCAACGTGTCCTGGAGGGGAGAGAGAGAGAGAGAGAGAGTTGATACTATTGGGGCAGGGAGCAACGTGTCCTGGAGGGGAGAGAGAGAGAGTTGATACTATTGGGGCAGGGAGCAACGTGTCCTGGAGGGGGAGAGAGAGAGAGTTGATACTATTGGGGCAGGGAGCAACGTGTCCTGGAGGGAGAGAGAGAGATTGATACCTAGGGGGGCAGGAGAGTTGATACTATTGGGGCAGGTAGCAACGTGTCCTGGAGGGGAGAGAGAGAGAGTTGATACTATTGGGGCAGGGAGCAAGTTGTCCTGGAGGGGAGAGAGAGAGAGAGAGAGTGATACTATTGGGGCAGGGAGGGAGGGGAGAGAGTTGTCCTGGGCAGAGAGAGTGATACTATTGGGCAGGGAGCAACAGTCCTGGAGCTCAGACAACAAGAGGCTCGAGAAAGACACAAACATCATCACAAAGACAGCAACAAAATGCTACTAACCCCTTAGTCGCTGTCATGTGCTTGAAGACACCAGAAATGGTGACTGTTGTTTACTAAAGAACTGGAGGCCCGTAGCCTTAATCTGTTGGGACTTTTAAGAAAATGTATATTTCATACAAACATGCCCCAGCAATGTCATTTTCCATGCTTTCCATTTTCCAAACAGAGCTTTTTGTGTGCAGAATGGTATAATGATGTATTGTGTTTCTCAGGGTGTAACCCCCAGTCCTGACCACCAGGTGGAGCCATTG
>JAGTTL010000458.1:7500-30000 GCA_036851935.1 Coregonus suidteri | reverse complement strand
CAGGATATATATATTATATAACCCCCAGCCAGATTCACCTCCCTAGAGACACACAGGATATATATATTATATATAACCCCCAGCCAGATTCACCTCCCTAGAGACACACAGGATATATATATTATATAACCCCCCAGCCAGATTCACCTCCCTAGAGACACACAGGATATATATATTATATAACCCCCAGCCAGATTCACCTCCCTAGAGAGACACACAGGATATATATATATATAACCCCCAGCCAGATTCACCTCCCTAGAGACACACAGGATATATATATTATATAACACCCAGCCAGATTCACCTCCCTAGAGACACACAGGATATATATATATTATATAACCTCCCAGCCAGATTCAGAGAGACACACAGGATATATATATTATATAACCCCCCAGCCAGATTCACCTCCCTAGAGACACACAGGATATATATATTATATAACCCCCAGCCAGATTCACCTCCCTAGAGACACACAGGATATATATATTATATAACCCCCAGCCAGATTCACCTCCCTAGAGACACACAGGATATATATATTATATAACCCCCAGCCAGATTCACCTCCCTAGGAGACACACACACAGGATATATATATTATATAACCCCCAGCCAGATTCACCTCCCTAGAGACACACAGGATATATATATTATATAAACACCCAGCCAGATTCACCTCCCTAGAGACACACAGGATATATATATTATATAACCCCCAGCCAGATTCACCTCCCTAGAGACACACAGGATATATATATTATATAACCCCCAGCCAGATTCACCTCCCTAGACACACACATATATATATATTATATAACCCCCAGCCAGATTCACCTCCCTAGAGACACACAGGATATATATATATTATATAACCCCCAGCCATAGAGACACACAGGATATATATATTATATAACCCCCAGCCAGATTCACCTCCCTAGAGACACACAGGATATATATATATATACCCCCACCCCCAGCCATAGAGACACACAGGATATATATATTACCCCCAGCCAGATTCACCTCCCTAGAGACACACAGGATATATATATTATATAACCCCAGCCAGATTCACCTCCCTAGAGACACACAGGATATATATATTATATAACCCCCAGCCAGATTCACCTCCCTAGAGACACACAGGATATATATATTATATAAACCCCCAGCCAGATTCACCTCCCTAGAGACACACAGGATATATATATTATATAACCCCCAGCCAGATTCACCTCCTAGAGACACACAGGATATATATATTATATATAACCCCCAGCCAGATTCACCTCCCTAGAGACACACAGGATATATATATATTATATAACCCCCAGCCAGATTCACCTCCCTAGAGACACACAGGATATATATATTATATAACCCCCAGCCAGATTCACCTCCCTAGAGACACACAGGATTCACCTATATATATATTATATAACCCCCAGCCAGATTCACCTCCCTAGAGACACACAGGATATATATATTATATAACACCCAGCCAGATTCACCTCCCTAGAGACACACAGGATATATATATTATTATATAACCCCCAGCCAGATTCACCTCCCTAGAGACACACAGGATATATATATTATATAACCCCCAGCCAGATTCACCTCCCTAGAGACACACAGGATATATATATTATATAACCCCCAGCCAGATTCACCTCCCTAGAGACACACAGGATATATATATATATATAACCCCCAGCCAGATTCACCTCCCTAGAGACACACAGGATATTATATATTATATAACACCCAGCCAGATTCACCTCCCTAGAGACACACAGGATATATATATTATATAACCCCCAGCCAGAGTCACACTCCCTAGAGACACACAGGATATATATATTATATAACCCCCAGCCAGATTCACCTCCCTAGAGACACACAGGATATATATATTATATAACCCCCAGCCAGATTCACCTCCCTAGAGACACACAGGATATATATATTATATAACCCCCAGCCATAGAGACACACAGGATATATATATTATATATAACCCCCAGCCAGATTCACCTCCCTAGAGACACACAGGATATATATATTATATAACACCCAGCCAGATTCACCTCCCTAGAGACACACAGGATATATATATTATATATAACCCCCAGCCAGATTCACCTCCCTAGAGACACACAGGATATATATATTATATAACACCCAGCCAGATTCACCTCCCTAGAGACACACAGGATATATATATTATATAACCCCCAGCCAGATTCACCTCCCTAGAGACACACAGGATATATATATTATATAACCCCCAGCCAGATTCACCTCCCTAGAGACACACAGGATATATATATTATATAACACCCAGCCAGATTCACCTCCCTAGAGACACACAGGATATATATATTATATAACCCCCAGCCAGATTCACCTCCCTAGAGACACACAGGATATATATATTATATAACCCCCAGCCAGATTCACCTCCCTAGAGACACACAGGATATATATATTATATAACACCCAGCCAGATTCACCTCCCTAGAGACACACAGGATATATATATTATATAACCCCCAGCCAGATTCACCTCCCTAGAGACACACAGGATATATATATTATATAACACCCAGCCATAGAGACACACAGGATATATATATTATATAACCCCCAGCCAGATTCACCTCCCTAGAGACACACAGGATATATATATTATATAACCCCCAGCCAGATTCACCTCCCTAGAGACACACAGGATATATATATTATATAACCCCCAGCCAGATTCACCTCCCTAGAGACACACAGGATATATATATTATTAAACCCCAGCCAGATTCACCTCCCTAGAGACACACAGGATATATATATTATATAACACCCAGCCAGATTCACCTCCCTAGAGACACACAGGATATATATATTATATAACCCCCAGCCAGATTCACCTCCCTAGAGACACACAGGATATATATATTATATAACCCCCAGCCAGATTCACCTCCCTAGAGACACACAGGATATATATATTATATAACCCCAGCCAGATTCACCTCCCTAGAGACACACAGGATATATATATTATATAACCCCCAGCCAGATTCACCTCCCTAGGAGACACACAGGATATATATATTATATAACCCCCCCAGCCAGATTCACCTCCCTAGAGACACACAGGGATATATATATTATATAACACCCAGCCAGATTCACCTCCCTAGAGACACACAGGATATATATATTATATAACACCCAGCCAGATTCACCTCCCTAGAGACACACAGGATATATATATTATATAACACCCAGCCATAGAGACACACAGGATATATATATTATATAACACCCAGCCAGATTCACCTCCCTAGAGACACACAGGATATATATATTATAACACCCAGCCAGATTCACCTCCCTAGAGACACACAGGATATATATATTATATAACACCCAGCCCTCCCTAGAGACACACAGGATATATATATTATATAACACCCAGCAGATTCACCTCCCTAGAGACACACAGGATATATATATTATATAACCCCAGCCAGATTCACCTCCCTAGAGACACACAGGATATATATATTATATAACCCCCAGCCAGATTCACCTCCCTAGAGACACACAGGATATATATATATTATATAAACCCCAGCCAGATTCACCTCCCTAGAGACACACAGGATATATATATTATATAACACCCAGCCAGATTCACCTCCATAGAGACACACAGGATATATATATTTATATAACCCCCAGCCAGATTCACCTCCCTAGAGACACACAGGATATATATATATTATATAACACCCAGCCAGATTCACCTCCCTAGAGACACACAGGATATATATATTATATAACACCCCAGATTCAGCCACCACCCCCTAGAGACACACAGGATATATATATTATATAACCCCAGCCAGATTCACCTCCCTAGAGACACACAGGATATATATATTATATACAACCCCCAGCCAGATTCACCTCCCTAGAGACACACAGGATATATATATTATATAACCCCCAGCCAGATTCACCTCCCTAGAGACACACAGGATATATATATATTATATAACCCCCAGCCAGATTCATCCCTAGAGACACACAGGATATATATATTATATATAAGATTCCCCAGCCAGATTCACCTCCCTAGAGACACACACACAGGATATATATATTATATAACACCCAGCCAGATTCACCTCCCTAGAGACACACAGGATATATATATTATATAACACCCAGCCAGATTTCACCTCCCTAGAGACACACAGGATATATATATATTATATAACACCAGCCAGATTCACCTCCCTAGAGACACACAGGATATATATATTATATAACCCCCAGCCAGATTCACCTCCCTAGAGACACACAGGATATATATATTATATAACACCCAGCCAGATTCACCTCCCTAGAGACACACAGGATATATATATTATATAACCCCCAGCCAGATTCACCTCCCTAGAGACACACAGGATATATATATTATATAACACCCAGCCAGATTCACCTCCCTAGAGACACACAGGATATATATATTATATAACACCCAGCCAGATTCACCTCCCTAGAGACACACAGGATATATATATTATATAACACCCAGCCAGATTCACCTCCCTAGAGAGACACACAGGATATATATATTATATAACCCCCAGCCAGATTCACCTCCCTAGAGACACACAGGATATATATATTATATAACACCCAGCCAGATTCACCTCCCTAGAGACACACAGGATATATATATATATATATAACACCCAGCCAGATTCACCTCCCTAGAGACACACAGGATATATATATATATATATAACACCCAGCCAGATTCACCTCCCTAGAGACACACAGGATATATATATTATATAAACCCCCAGCCAGATTCACCTCCCTAGAGACACACAGGATATATATATTATATAAACCCCCAGCCAGATTCACCTCCCTAGAGACACACAGGATATATATTATTATAACACCCAGCCAGATTCACCTCCCTAGAGACACACAGGATATATATATTATATAACACCCCCAGCCAGATTCACCTCCCTAGAGACACACAGGATATATATATTATATATAACACCCAGCCAGATTCACCTCCCTAGAGACACACAGGATATATATATTATATAACCCCCAGCCAGATTCACCTCCCTAGAGACACACAGGATATATATATTATATAACACCCCAGCCAGATTCACCTCCCTAGAGACACACAGGATATATATATTATATAACCCCCAGCCAGATTCACCTCCCTAGAGACACACAGGATATATATATATTATATAACACCCAGCCAGATTCACCTCCCTAGAGACACACAGGATATATATATTATATAACCCCCAGCCAGATTCACCTCCCTAGAGACACACAGGATATATATATTATATAACCCCCAGCCAGATTCACCTCCCTAGAGACACACAGGATATATATATTATATAACCCCCAGCCAGATTCACCTCCCTAGAGACACACAGGATATATATATTATTATAACACCCAGCCAGATTCACCTCCCTAGAGACACACAGGATATATATATTATATAACACCCAGCCAGATTCACCTCCCTAGAGACACACAGGATATATATATTATATAACCCCCAGCCAGATTCACCTCCCTAGAGACACACAGGATATATATATTATATAACCCCAGCCAGATTCACCTCCCTAGAGACACACAGGATATATATATATTATATAACCCCCAGCCAGATTCACCTCCCTAGAGACACACAGGATATATATATTATATAACACCCAGCCAGATTCACCTCCCTAGAGACACACAGGATATATATATTATATAACCCCCAGCCAGTATATAACACCCAGCCAGATTCACCTCCCTAGAGACACACAGGATATATATATTATATAACACCCAGCCAGATTCACCTCCCTAGAGACACACAGGGATATATATATTATATAACACCCAGCCAGATTCACCTCCCTAGAGACACACAGGATATATATATTATATAACACCCAGCCAGATTCACCTCCCTAGAGACACACAGGATATATATATATATATATAACCCAGCCAGATTCACCTCCCTAGAGACACACAGGATATATATATTATATAACACCCAGCCAGATTCACCTCCCTAGAGACACACAGGATATATATATTATATAACACCCAGCCAGATTCACCTCCCTAGAGACACACAGGATATATATATTATATAACCCCCAGCCAGATTCACCTCCCTAGAGACACACAGGATATATATATTATATAACACCCAGCCAGATTCACCTCCCTAGAGACACACAGGATATATATATTATATAACACCCAGCCAGATTCACCTCCCTAGAGACACACAGGATATATATATATTATAACACCCAGCCCCTCCCAGAGACACCTCCCTAGAGACACACAGGATATATATATATATATAACCCCCAGCCAGATTCACCTCCCTAGAGACACACAGGATATATATATTATATAACACCCAGCCAGATTCACCTCCCTAGAGACACACAGGATATATATATTATATAACACCCAGCCAGATTCACCTCCCTAGAGACACACAGGATATATATATTATTATATAACACCCAGCCAGATTCACCTCCCTAGAGACACACAGGATATATATATTATATAACCCCCCAGCCAGATTCACCTCCCTAGAGACACACAGGATATATATATTATATAACACCCAGCCAGATTCACCTCCCTAGAGACACACAGGATATATATATTATATAACACCCAGCCAGATTCACCTCCCTAGAGACACACAGGATATATATATTATATAACACCCAGCCAGATTCACCTCCCTAGAGACACACAGGATATATATATTATATAACCCCCAGCCAGATTCACCTCCCTAGAGACACACAGGATATATATATTATATAACACCCAGCCAGATTCACCTCCCTAGAGACACACAGGATATATATATATATATAACACCCAGCCAGATTCCCTCCCTAGAGACACACAGGATATATATATTATATAACACCCAGCCAGATTCACCTCCCTAGAGACACACAGGATATATATATTATATATAACACCCAGCCAGATTCACCTCCCTAGAGACACACAGGATATATATATTATATAAACACCCAGCCAGATTCACCTCCCTAGAGACACACAGGATATATATATTATATAACCCCCAGCCAGATTCACCTCCCTAGAGACACACAGGATATATATATTATATAACACCCAGCCAGATTCACCTCCCTAGAGACACACAGGATATATATATTATATAACCCCCAGCCAGATTCACCTCCCTAGAGACACACAGGATATATATATTATATAACACCCCAGATTCATAGAGACACACAGGATATATATATTAACACCCCCAGCCAGATTCACCTCCCTAGAGACACACAGGATATATATATTATATAACCCCAGCCAGATTCACCTCCCTAGAGACACACAGGATAGGATAACACCCAGCCAGATTCACCTCCCTAGAGACACACAGGATATATATATTATATAACACCCAGCCAGATTCACCTCCCTAGAGACACACAGGATATATATTATATACCCCCCAGCCAGATTCACCTCCCTAGAGACACACACAGGATATATATATTATATAACACCCAGCCAGATTCACCTCCCCTAGAGACACACAGGATATATATATTATATAACACCCAGCCAGATTCACCTCCCTAGAGACACACAGGATATATATATTATATAACCCCCAGCCAGATTCACCTCCCTAGAGACACACAGGATATATATATTATATAACACCCAGCCAGATTCACCTCCCTAGACACACAGGATATATATATTATATAACCCCCAGCCAGATTCACCTCCCTAGAGACACACAGGATATATATATTATTATATAACCCCCAGCCAGATTCACCTCCCTAGAGACACACAGGATATATATATTATATAACCCCCAGCCAGATTCACCTCCCTAGAGACACACAGGATATATATATTATATAACACCCAGCCAGATTCACCTCCCTAGAGACACACAGGATATATATTATATAACCCCCAGCCAGCCAGATCACCTCCCTAGAGACACACAGGATATATATATTATATAACACCCAGCCAGATTCACCTCCCTAGAGACACACAGGATATATATATTATATAACCCCCAGCCAGATTCACCTCCCTAGAGACACACAGGATATATATATATTATATAACACCCAGCCAGATTCACCTCCCTAGAGACACACAGGATATATATATTATATAAACACCCAGCCAGATTCACCTCCCTAGAGACACACAGGATATATATATTATATAAACACCCAGCCAGATTCACCTCCCTAGAGACACACAGGATATATATATTATATAACACCCAGCCAGATTCACCTCCCTAGAGAGACACACAGGATATATATATTATATAACCCCCAGCCAGATTCACCTCCCTAGAGACACACAGGATATATATATTATATAACACCAGCCAGATTCACCTCCCTAGAGACACACAGGATATATATTATTATATAACCCCCAGCCAGATTCACCTCCCTAGAGACACACAGGATATATATATTATATAACACCCAGCCAGATTCACCTCCCTAGAGACACACACAGGATATATAATATATATTATATAACACCCAGCCAGATTCACCTCCCTAGAGACACACAGGATATATATATTATATAACACCCAGCCAGATTCACCTCCCTAGAGACACACAGGATATATATATTATATAAAACCCCCAGCCAGATTCACCTCCCTAGAGACACACAGGATATATATATTATATAACCCCCAGCCAGATTCACCTCCCTAGAGACACACAGGATATATATATTATATAAACCCCCAGCCAGATTCACCTCCCTAGAGACACACAGGATATATATATTATATAAACACCCAGCCAGATTCACCTCCCTAGAGACACACAGGATATATATATTATATAACCCCCAGCCAGATTCACCTCCCTAGAGACACACAGGATATATATATTATATAACACCCAGCCAGATTCACCTCCCAGGACACAGGATATATATATTAATAACCCCCAGCCAGATTCACCTCCCTAGAGACACACAGGATATATATATTATATAACACCCAGCCAGATTCACCTCCCTAGAGACACACAGGATATATATATTATATAACACCCAGCCAGATTCACCTCCCTAGAGACACACAGGATATATATATATATATAACAGCCCAGCCAGAGATTCACCTATATAGAGACACCACAGGATATATATATATATATTATATAACCCCCAGCCAGATTCACCTCCCTAGAGACACACAGGATATATATATTATATAACACCCAGCCAGATTCACCTCCCTAGAGACACACAGGATATATATATTATATAACACCCAGCCAGATTCACCTCCCTAGAGACACACAGGATATATATATATTATATAACACCCAGCCAGATTCACCTCCCTAGAGACACACAGGATATATATATTATATAACACCCAGCCAGATTCACCTCCCTAGAGACACACAGGATATATATATTATATAACACCCAGCCAGATTCACCTCCCTAGAGACACACAGGATATATATATATTATATAACACCCAGCCAGATTCACCTCCCTAGAGACACACAGGATATATATATTATATAACCACCCAGCCAGATTCACCTCCCTAGAGACACACAGGGATATATATATTATATAACACCCAGCCAGATTCACCTCCCTAGAGACACACAGGATATATATATTATATAACCCCCAGCCAGATTCACCTCCCTAGAGAGACACACAGGATATATATATTATATAACACCCAGCCAGATTCACCCTCCTAGAGACACACAGGATATATATATATATTATATAACCCCCAGCCAGATTCACCTCCCTAGAGACACACAGGATATATATATTATATAACCCCCAGCCAGATTCACCTCCCTAGAGACACACAGGATATATATATTATATAACACCCAGCCAGATTCACCTCCCTAGAGACACACAGGATATATATATTATATAACACCCAGCCAGATTCACCTCCCTAGAGACACAGGATATATATATTATATAACACCCAGCCAGATTCACCTCCCTAGAGACACACAGGATATATATATTATATAACACCCAGCCAGATTCACCTCCCTAGAGACACACAGGATATATATATTATATAACCCCCAGCCAGATTCACCTCCCTAGAGACACACAGGATATATATATTATATAACCCCCAGCCAGATTCACCTCCCTAGAGACACACAGGATATATATATTATATAACCCCCAGCCAGATTCACCTCCCTAGAGACACACAGGATATATATATTATATAACACCCAGCCAGATTCACCTCCCTAGAGACACACAGGATATATATATTATATAACACCCAGCCAGATTCACCTCCCTATAGAGACACACAGGATATATATATTATATATAACACCCAGCCAGATTCACCTCCCTAGAGACACACAGGATATATATATATTATATAACCCCAGCCAGATTCACCTCCCTAGAGACACACAGGATATATATATTATATAACACCCAGCCAGATTCACCTCCCTAGAGACACACAGGATATATATATTATATAACCCCCAGCCAGATTCACCTCCCTAGAGACACACAGGATATATATATATTATATAACCCCCAGCCATACCTCCCTAGAGACACAGGATATATATATTATATAACACCCAGCCAGATTCACCTCCCTAGAGACACACAGGATATATATATTATATAACACCCAGCCACCTCCCTAGAGATTCACCTCCCTAGAGACACACACAGGATATATATATTATATATAACCCCCAGCCAGATTCACCTCCCTAGAGACACACAGGAGGATATATATATATATATATAACACCCAGCCAGATTCACCTCCCTAGAGACACACAGGATATATATATTATATAACACCCAGATTCAGCCAGATTCACCTCCCTAGAGACACACAGGATATATATATTATATAACACCCAGCCAGATTCACCTCCCTAGAGACACACAGGATATATATATATTATATAACCCCCCAGCCAGATTCACCTCCCTAGAGACACACAGGATATATATATTATATAACACCCAGCCAGATTCACCTCCCTAGAGACACACAGGATATATATATTATATAACCCCCCAGCCAGATTCACCTCCCTAGAGACACACAGGATATATATATTATATAACACCCCAGCCAGATTCACCTCCCTAGAGACACACAGGATATATATATATTATATAACCCCCAGCCAGATTCACCTCCCTAGAGACACACAGGATATATATATTTAATAACCCCCAGCCAGATTCACCTCCCTAGAGACACACAGGATATATATATTATATAACACCCAGCCAGCCGATTCACCTCCCTAGAGACACACAGGATATATATATTATATATAACACCCAGCCAGATTCACCTCCCTAGAGACACACAGGATATATATATTATATAACACCCAGCCAGATTCACCTCCCTAGAGACACACAGGATATATATATTATATAACACCCAGCCAGATTCACCTCCCTAGAGACACACAGGATATATATATTATATAACACCCCAGCCAGATTCACCTCCCTAGAGACACACAGGATATATATATTATATAACCCCCAGCCAGATTCACCTCCCTAGAGACACACAGGATATATATATTATATATAACACCCCAGATTCACCTAGAGACACACACAGGATATATATATTATATAACACCCAGCCAGATTCACCTCCCTAGAGACACACAGGATATATATATTATATAACCCCCAGCCATAGAGACCTCCCTAGAGACACACAGGATATATATATATATATAACACCCAGCCAGATTCACCCTCCCTAGAGACACACAGGATATATATTATATAACACCCAGCCAGATTCACCTCCCTAGAGACACACAGGATATATATATTATATAACACCCCCAGCCAGATTCACCTCCCTAGAGACACACAGGATATATATATTATATAACACCCAGCCAGATTCACCTCCCTAGAGACACACAGGATATATATATTATATAACACCCAGCCAGATTCACCTCCCTAGAGACACACAGGATATATATATTATATAACCCCCAGCCAGATTCACCTCCCTAGAGACACACAGGATATATATATTATATAACACCCAGCCAGATTCACCTCCCTAGAGACACACAGGATATATATATTATATAACCCCCAGCCAGATTCACCTCCCTAGAGACACACACAGGATATATATATTATATAACACCCAGCCAGATTCACCTCCCTAGAGACACACAGGATATATATATATATAACCCCCAGCCAGATTCACCTCCCTAGAGACACACAGGATATATATATTATATAACCCCCAGCCAGATTCACCTCCCTAGAGACACACAGGATATATATATTATATAACCCCCAGCCAGATTCACCTCCCTAGAGACACACAGGATATATATATATATATATATAACACCCAGCCAGATTCACCTCCCTAGAGACACACAGGATATATATATATATATAACACCCAGCCAGATTCACCTCCCTAGAGACACACAGGATATATATATTATATAACACCCAGCCAGATTCACCTCCCTAGAGACACACAGGATATATATATTATATAACACCCAGCCAGATTCACCTCCCTAGAGACACACAGGATATATATATTATATAACACCCAGCCAGATTCACCTCCCTAGAGACACACAGGATATATATATTATATAACCCCAGCCAGATTCACCTCCCTAGAGACACACAGGATATATATATTATATAACACCCAGCCAGATTCACCTCCCTAGAGACACACAGGATATATATATTATATAACACCCAGCCAGATTCACCTCCCTAGAGACACACAGGATATATATATTATATAACCCCCAGCCAGATTCACCTCCCTAGAGACACACAGGATATATATATTATATAACACCCCCAGCCAGATTCACCTCCCTAGAGACACACACAGGATATATATATTATATAACCCCCAGCCAGATTCACCTCCCTAGAGACACACAGGATATATATATTATATAACACCCAGCCATAGAGACACACAGGATATATATATTATATAACACCCAGCCAGATTCACCTCCCTAGAGACACACAGGATATATATATTATATAACACCCCAGCCAGATTCACCTCCCTAGAGACACACAGGATATATATATTATATAACACCCAGCCAGATTCACCTCCCTAGAGACACACAGGATATATATATTATATAACCCCCAGCCACCTCCCTAGAGACACACAGGATATATATATTATATAACACCCAGCCAGATTCACCTCCCTAGAGACACACAGGATATATATATATATATATAACACCCAGCCAGATTCACCTCCCTAGAGACACACAGGATATATATATTATATAACACCCAGCCAGATTCACCTCCCTAGAGACACACAGGATATATATATTATATAACACCCAGCCAGATTCACCTCCCTAGAGACACACAGGATATATATATATATAACCCCCAGCCAGATTCACCTCCCTAGAGACACACAGGATATATATATTATATAACACCCAGCCAGATTCACCTCCCTAGAGACACACAGGATATATATATTATATAACCCCCCCAGCCAGATTCACCTCCCTAGAGACACACAGGATATATATATTATATAACACCCAGCCAGATTCACCTCCCTAGAGACACACAGGATATATATATATTATATAACCCCCAGCCAGATTCACCTCCCTAGAGACACACAGGATATATATATATTATATAACACCCAGCCATAGAGACACACAGGATATATATATTATATAACACCCAGCCATAGAGACACACAGGATATATATATTATATAAACACCCAGCCAGATTCACCTCCCTAGAGACACACAGGAGGATATATATATTATATAACCCCCAGCCAGATTCACCTCCCTAGAGACACACAGGATATATATATATATATATAACACCCAGCCAGATTCACCTCCCTAGAGACACACAGGATATATATATTATATAACACCCAGCCAGATTCACCTCCATAGAGACACACAGGATATATATATTATATAACACCCAGCCAGATTCACCTCCCTAGAGACACACAGGATATATATATTATATAACCCCCAGCCAGATTCACCTCCCTAGAGACACACAGGATATATATATTATATAACACCCAGCCAGATTCACCTCCCTAGAGACACACAGGATATATATATTATATAAACACCCAGCCAGATTCACCTCCCTAGAGACACACAGGATATATATATTATATAACCCCCAGCCAGATTCACCTCCCTAGAGACACACAGGGATATATATATATTATATAACACCCAGCCAGATTCACCTCCCTAGAGACACACAGGATATATATATATATAACAACACCCAGCCAGATTCACCTCCCTAGAGACACACAGGATATATATATTATATAACCCCCAGCCAGATTCACCTCCCTAGAGACACACAGGATATATATATATATATAACACCCAGCCAGATTCACCTCCCTAGAGACACACAGGATATATATATTATATAACCCCCAGCCAGATTCACCTCCCTAGAGACACACAGGATATATATATTATATAACACCCAGCCAGATTCACCTCCCTAGAGACACACAGGATATATATATTATATAACACCCAGCCAGATTCACCTCCCTAGAGACACACAGGATATATATATTATATAACCCCCAGCCAGATTCACCTCCCTAGAGACACACAGGATATATATATATTATATAACCCCCAGCCATAGAGACACACAGGATATATATATATATATAACACCCCAGCCAGATTCACCTCCCTAGAGACACACAGGATATATATATTATATAACACCCAGCCAGATTCACCTCCCTAGAGACACACAGGATATATATATATTATATAACACCCAGCCAGATTCACCTCCCTAGAGACACACAGGATATATATATTATATAACACCCAGCCAGATTCACCTCCCTAGAGACACACAGGATATATATATTATATAACCCCCAGCCAGATTCACCTCCCTAGAGACACACAGGATATATATATTATATAACCCCAGCCAGATTCACCTCCCTAGAGACACACAGGATATATATATTATATAACCCCCAGCCAGATTCACCTCCCTAGAGACACACAGGATATATATATTATATAACACCCAGCCAGATTCACCTCCCTAGAGACACACAGGATATATATATTATATAACCCCCAGCCAGATTCACCTCCCTAGAGACACACAGGATATATATATTTATATAACACCCAGCCAGATTCACCTCCCTAGAGACACACAGGATATATATATTATATAACCCCAGCCAGATTCACCTCCCTAGAGACACACAGGATATATATATTATATAACACCCAGCCAGATTCACCTCCCTAGAGACACACAGGATATATATATTATATAACACCCAGCCAGATTCACCTCCCTAGAGACACACAGGATATATATATTATATAACCCCCAGCCAGATTCACCTCCCTAGAGACACACAGGATATATATATTATATAACACCCAGCCAGATTCACCTCCCTAGAGACACACAGGATATATATATTATATAACCCCCCAGCCAGATTCACCTCCCTAGAGACACACAGGATATATATATTATATAACACCCAGCCAGATTCACCTCCCTAGAGACACACAGGATATATATATTATATAACACCCAGCCAGATTCACCTCCCTAGAGACACACAGGATATATATATTATATAACACCCCAGCCAGATTCACCTCCCTAGAGACACACAGGATATATATATTATATAACACCCCAGCCAGATTCACCTCCCTAGAGACACACAGGATATATATATTATATAACCCCCAGCCAGATTCACCTCCCTAGAGACACACAGGATATATATATTATATAACCCCCAGCCAGATTCACCTCCCTAGAGACACACAGGATATATATATTATATAACACCCCCAGCCAGATTCACCTCCCTAGAGACACACAGGATATATATATTATATAACCCCAGCCAGATTCACCTCCCTAGAGACACACAGGATATATATATTATATAACACCCAGCCAGATTCACCTCCCTAGAGACACACAGGATATATATATTATATAACCCCAGCCAGATTTCACCTCCCTAGAGACACACAGGATATATATATTATATAACCCCCAGCCAGATTCACCTCCCTAGAGACACACAGGATATATATATTATATATAACCCCCAGCCCAGATTCACCTCCCTAGAGACACACAGGATATATAATATATATAACCCCCAGCCAGATTCACCTCCCTAGAGACACACAGGATATATATATTATATAACCCCCAGCCAGATTCACCTCCCTAGAGACACACAGGATATATATATTATATAACACCCAGCCAGATTCACCTCCCTAGAGACACACAGGATATATATATTATATAACACCCAGCCAGATTCACCTCCCTAGAGACACACAGGATATATATATTATATAACACCCAGCCAGATTCACCTCCCTAGAGACACACAGGATATATATATTATATAACACCCAGCCAGATTCACCTCCCTATAGACACACAGGATATATATATTATATAACACCCAGCCAGATTCACCTCCCTAGAGACACACAGGATATATATATTATATAACACCCAGCCAGATTCACCTCCCTAGAGACACACAGGATATATATTATATATAACCCCCAGCCAGATTCACCTCCCTAGAGACACACAGGATATATATATATATATATAACCCCCAGCCAGATTCACCTCCCCTAGAGACACACACAGGATATATATATTATATAACCCCCAGCCAGATTCACCTCCCTAGAGACACACAGGATATATATATTATATAACCCCCAGCCCCAGCTCCCTAGAGACACACAGGATATATATATTATATAACACCCCAGCCAGATTCACCTCCCTAGAGACACACAGGATATATATATTATATAACCCCCAGCCAGATTCACCTCCCTAGAGACACACAGGATATATATATTATATAACCCCCAGCCAGATTCACCTCCCTAGAGACACACAGATATATATATATTATATAACCCCCAGCCAGATTCACCTCCCTAGAGAGACACACAGGATATATATATTATATAACCCCCAGCCAGATTCACCTCCCTAGAGACACACAGGATATATATATTATATAACACCCAGCCCAGATTCACCTCCCTAGAGACACACAGGATATATATATTATATAACCCCCAGCCAGATTCACCTCCCTAGAGACACACAGGATATATATATTATATAACACCCAGCCAGATTCACCTCCCTAGAGACACACAGGATATATATATTATATAACCCCCAGCCAGATTCACCTCCCTAGAGACACACAGGATATATATATTATATAACACCCAGCCCAGATTCACCTCCCTAGAGACACACAGGATATATATATTATATAACACACCCAGCCAGATTCACCTCCCTAGAGACACACAGGATATATATATATATATAACCCCCAGCCAGATTCACCTCCCTAGAGACACACAGGATATATATATATATATAACCCCCAGCCAGATTCACCTCCCTAGAGACACACAGGATATATATATTATATAACCCCCAGCCAGATTCACCTCCCTAGAGACACACAGGATATATATATATATATAACACCCCCAGCACCTCCCTAGAGACACACAGGATATATATATTATATAACCCCAGCCAGATTCACCTCCCTAGAGACACACAGGATATATATATTATATAACACCCAGCCAGATTCACCTCCCTAGAGACACACAGGATATATATATTATATAACCCCCAGCCAGATTCACCTCCCTAGAGACACACAGGATATATATATTATATAACACCCCAGCCAGATTCACCTCCCTAGAGACACACAGGATATATATATTATATAACCCCCAGCCAGCCAGATTCACCTCCCTAGAGACACACAGGATATATATATTATATAACCCCCAGCCAGATTCACCTCCCTAGAGACACACAGGATATATATATTATATAACCCCCAGCCAGATTCACCTCCCTAGAGACACACAGGATATATATATTATATAACACCCAGCCAGATTCACCTCCCTAGAGACACACAGGATATATACACTACCAGTCAAAAGTTTGGACAAACCTACTCATTCCAGGGTTTTTCTTTATTTTTGCTATTTTCTACATTGTAGAATAATAGTGAAGACATCAAAACTATGAAATAACACATATGAAATCATGTAGTAACCAAGAAAAGTGTTTAAACAAATCAAAATATATTTTATATTTGAGATTCTACCTGGCACAGCCAGTAGAGGACTGGTCACCCCTCAGAGCCTGGTTCCTCTCTACCCAGTACAGCCAGTAGAGGACTGGCCACCCCTCAGAGCCTGGTTCCTCTCTACCCAGTACAGCCAGAAGGGGACTGGCCACCCCTCAGAGCCTGGTTCCTCTCTAGGTTTCTTCCTAGGTTTCTCCCTTTTCTAGGGAGTTGTTCCTAGCCACCGTGCTTCTACATCTGCATTGCTGCTGTTTGGGGTTTTTAGGCTGGGTTTCTGTATAAGCACTTTGTGATATCTGCTGATGTAAAAAGGGCTTTATAAATAAAATGTGATTGATTGATTGATTGATATTATTTTAGTATCATAGTGACCTGAGGCAGGGCCTGAACTACAGTGTCCAGTAGAGCTCTCATCCCTGTAGCCATCTTCAACAGTATTACTATAGTACTACTACAGTATTGTATTAGTATCATAGTTACCTGAGGCTGGGCCTGAACTACAGTGTCCAGTAGGGCTCTCATCCCTATAGCCATCTTCAACAGTATTACTATAGTACTACTACAGTATTGTATTAGTATCATAGTTACCTGAGGCAGGGCCTGAACTACAGTGTCCAGCAGAGCTCTCATCCTGTAGCCATCTTCAACAGTATTACTATAGTACTACTACAGTATTGTATTAGTATCATAGTTACCTGAGGCAGGGCCTGAACTACAGTGTCCAGTAGAGCTCTCATCCCTGTAGCCATCTTCAACAGTATTACTATAGTACTACTACAGTATTGTATTAGTATCATAGTTACCCTGAGGCAGGGCCTGAACTACAGTGTCCAGCAATAGCTCTCATCCCTGTAGCCATCTTCAACAGTATTACTATAGTACTACTACAGTATTGTATTAGTATCCATAGTTACCTGAGGCAGGGCCTGAACTACAGTGTCCAGCAGAGCTCTCATCCCTGTAGCCATCTTCAACAGTATTACTATAGTACTACTACAGTATTGTATTAGTATCCATAGTTACCTGAGGCAGGGCCTGAACTACAGTGTCCAGCAGAGCTCTCATCCCTGTAGCCATCTTCAACAGTATTACTATAGTACTACTACAGTATTGTATTAGTATCATAGTTACCTGAGGCAGGGCCTGAACTACAGTGTCCAGCAGAGCTCTCATCCCTGTAGCCATCTTCAACAGTATTACTATAGTACTACTACAGTATTGTATTAGTATCATAGTTACCTGAGGCAGGGCCTGAACTACAGTGTCCAGCAGAGCTCTCATCCCTGTAGCCATCTTCAACAGTATTACTATAGTACTACTACAGTATTGTATTAGTATCATAGTTACCCGAGGCAGGGCCTGAACTACAGTGTCCAGCAGAGGCTCTCATCCCTGTAGCCATCTTCAACAGTATTACTATAGTACTACTACAGTATTGTATTAGTATCATAGTTACCTGAGGCAGGGCCTGAACTACAGTGTCCAGCAGAGCTCTCATCCCTGTAGCCATCTTCAACAGTATTACTATAGTACTACTACAGTATTGTATTAGTATCATAGTTACCTGAGGCAGGGCCTGAACTACAGTGTCCAGCAGGGCTCTCATCCCTGTAGCCATCTTCAACAGTATTACTATAGTACTACTACAGTAGTATTGTATTAGTATCATAGTTACCTGAGGCAGGGCCTGAACTACAGTGTCCAGCAGAGCTCTCATCCCTGTAGCCATCTTCAACAGTATTACTATAGTACTACTACTACAGTATTGTATTAGTATCATAGTTACCTGAGGCAGGGCCTGAACTACAGTGTCCAGCAGGGCTCTCATCCCTGTAGCCATCTTCAACAGTATTACTATAGTACTACTACAGTATTGTATTAGTATCATAGTTACCTGAGGCAGGGCCTGAACTACAGTGTCCAGCAGAGCTCTCATCCCTGTAGCCATCTTCAACAGTATTACTATAGTACTACTACAGTATTGTATTAGTATCCATAGTTACCTGAGGCAGGGCCTGAACTACAGTGTCCAGTAGAGCTCTCATCCCTGTAGCCATCTTCAACAGTATTACTATAGTACTACTACAGTATTGTATTAGTATCATAGTTACCTGAGGCAGGGCCTGAACTACAGTGTCCAGCAGAGCTCTCATCCCTGTAGCCATCTTCAACAGTATTACTATAGTACTACTGCAGTATTGTATTAGTATCATAGTTACCTGAGGCAGGGCCTGAACTACAGTGTCCAGCAGAGCTCTCATCCCTGTAGCCATCTTCAACAGTATTACTATAGTACTACTACAGTATTGTATTAGTATCCATAGTTACCTGAGGCAGGGCCTGAACTACAGTGTCCAGCAGAGCTCTCATCCCTGTAGCCATCTTCAACAGTATTACTATAGTACTACTACAGTATTGTATTAGTATCATAGTTACCTGAGGCAGGGCCTGAACTACAGTGTCCAGCAGAGCTCTCATCCCTGTAGCCATCTTCAACAGTATTACTATAGTACTACTACAGTATTGTATTAGTATCATAGTTACCTGAGGCAGGGCCTGAACTACAGTGTCCAGTAGAGCTCTCATCCCTGTAGCCATCTTCAACAGCTTCAACACTGAGGAGACAGGAAAACAGAAAATACATATTAGAACTGAAGGACCCAAACACACACTGTTACACACTGTTAAATACTGTTACACACTGTTACACACTGTTACGCACTGTTACACACTGTCAATACTGTTACGCATCACACTGTTACATACTGTTATATACTGTACACACATACACATATCACTGAGGGAGAGGGTCTGTGTGTGTGTGTGTGTGTGTGTGTGTGTCTGTGTGTGTGTGTGTGTGTGTGTGTGTGTGTGTGTGTGTGTGTGTGTGTGTGTCTGTGTGTGTGTGTGTGTGTGTGTGTGTCTGTGTGTGTGTCTGTGTGTGTGTGTGTGTGTGTGTGTGTGTGTGTGTGTGTGTGTGTGTGTGTGTGTGTGTGTGTGTGTGTGTGTGTGTGTGTGTGTGTGTGTGTGTGTGTGTGTGTGTGTGTGTGTGTGTGTGTGTGTGTGTGTGTGTGTGTGTGTGTGTGTGTGTGTGTGTGTGTGTGTGTGTGTGTGTGTGTGTTGCGTGTGTGTGTGTGTAGTGTCTGTGTGTGTGTGTGTGCGTGTGTACTGTGGCTGTTGATGTGTGTGTGTGTGTGTGTGTGTGTGTGTGTGTGTGTGTGTGTGTGTGTGTGTGTGTGTGTGTGTGTGTGTGTGTGTGTGTGTGTGTAGTGTGTGTGTGTGTGTCTGTGTGTGTGTGTGTGTGTGTGTGTGTGTGTGTGTGTTTACCTCTAGCGATCCTCAGTACTCTCATGATGCGTATGATGGTGGGGTTGATGGGCAGTGATGCGTTGAGATCACTGAGGGAGAGGGGTGTGTGTGTGTTTACCTGTAGCGATCCTCAGTACTCTCATGATGCGTATGATGGTGGGGTTGATGGGCAGTGATGCGTTGAGATCACTGAGGGAGAGGGGTGTGTGTGTGTTTACCTCTAGCGATCCTCAGTACTCTCATGATGCGTATGATGGTGGGGTTGATGGGCAGTGATGCGTTGAGATCACTGAGGGAGAGGGGTGTGTGTGTGTTTACCTCTAGCGATCCTCAGTACTCTCATGATGCTACTGATGGTGGGTTGATGGGCAGTGATGCGTTGAGATCACTGAAACTGTGTGTGTGTGTGTGTGTTTACCTCTAGCGATCCTCAGTACTCTCATGATGCGTATGATGGTGGGGTTGATGGGCAGTGATGCGTTGAGATCAATCTCCTCCAGAGTGATCCCCATGACGGACAACAACACTATGGCCAGGTCCAGCTGGTTCCACCTACACACACACACACACAGACACACACACACACACACACACACACACACAGACACACACACAGACACACACAGACACACACACACACACACACACACAGACACACACACACACACAGACACACACACACAGACAGACACACACACACACACACACACACACACACACACACACACAGACACACACACACACACA
>JAGTTL010000458.1:0-5000 GCA_036851935.1 Coregonus suidteri | reverse complement strand
ACACTGTTAACAATACTTTAACCCCTCCTCCAGATACTGGGAACACACACACACACACACACTGTTAACAATACTTTAACCCCTCCTCCAGATACTGGGAACACACACACACACACACACACACTGTTAACAATACTTTAACCCCTCCTCCAGATACTGGGAACACACACACACACACACTGTTAACAATACTTTAACCCCTCCTCCAGATACTGGGAACACACACACACACACACTGTTAACAATACTTTAACCCCTCCTCCAGATACTGGGAACACACACACACACACACTGTTAACAATACTTTAACCCCCTCCTCCAGATACTGGGAACACACACACACACACACACTGTTAACAATACTTTAACCCCTCCTCCAGATACTGGGAACACACACACACACACACACTGTTAACAATACTTTAACCCCTCCTCCAGATACTGGGAACACACACACACACACACTGTTAACAATACTTTAACCCCTCCTCCAGATACTGGGAACACACACACACACACTGTTAACAATACTTTAACCCCTCCTCCAGATACTGGGAACACACACACACACACACACACTGTTAACAATACTTTAACCCCTCCTCCAGATACTGGGAACACACACACACACACACACTGTTAACAATACATTTAACCCCCCCTCCAAATACTGGGAACACACACACACACACACACTGTTAACAATACTTTAACCCCTCCCCCAGATACTGGGTACACACACACACACACACACTGTTACACAAAGTCACACTCGTTTCTATAGCTACCCGACTGTCCTAGTTAACTTTGTGGTTGCTATGATTACCAGTGTGTGAGCTTGCATTGGTTACCGGTTTGAGGTTGCTATAGTTACCAGTCTGGTTGCTATAGTTGTAATGTGGTTGCTATAGTTACCTGAGGCTGTTGTAGTGTGGTGAGGTTGCTATAGTTACCTGAGGCTGTTGTAGTGTTGTGTGGTTGCTATAGTTACCTGAGGCTGGTTGTAGTGTTGTGTGGTTGCTATAGTTACCTGTGTAGAGTGGTTGCTATAGTTACCTAGGGCTGGTTGTAGTGTAGTGTAGTTGCTATAGTTACCTGGGGCTGGCTGTAGTGTTGTGTGGTTGCTATAGTTACCCGTGTAGAGTGGTTGCTATAGTTACCTGCGGCTGGTTGTAGTGCTCCATGCTCATGGTGAGGACGTTGGTGGCGATGATGACGGTGATGAAGAGGTCTAGGTAGTGGCTGGTACACAACGTGTGGACGGCGAGACGCACCGGGGAGTAGTCTGCATAGTAGGGTCTCTCCTGGGCCTCTGTTACCACACACAGAGTAACGTTGTCATTAAACTAGTTAGTCTGTTACCACACACAGAGTAACGTTGTCATTAAACTAGTTAGTCTGTTACCACACACAGAGTAACGTTGTCATTAAACTAGTTAGTCTGTTACCACACACAGAGTAACGTTGTCATTAAACTAGTTAGTCTGTTACCACACACAGAGTAACGTTGTCATTAAACTAGTTAGTCTGTTACGACACACAGAGTAACGTTGTCATTAAACTAGTTAGTCTGTTACGACACACAGAGTAACGTTGTCATTAAACTAGTTAGTCTGTTACGACACACAGAGTAACGTTGTCATTAAACTAGTTAGTCTGTTACGACACACAGAGTAACGTTGTCATTAAACTAGTTAGTCTGTTACCACACACAGAGTAACGTTGTCATTAAACTAGTTAGTCTGTTACGACACACAGAGTAACGTTGTCATTAAACTAGTTAGTCTGTTACCACACACAGAGTAACGTTGTCATTAAACTAGTTAGTCTGTTACCACACACAGAGTAACGTTGTCATTAAACTAGTTAGTCTGTTACGACACACAGAGTAACGTTGTCATTAAACTAGTTAGTCTGTTACCACACACAGAGTAACGTTGTCATTAAACTAGTTAGTCTGTTACCACACACAGAGTAACGTTGTCATTAAACTAGTTAGTCTGTTACGACACACAGAGTAACGTTGTCATTAAACTAGTTAGTCTGTTACCACACACAGAGTAACGTTGTCATTAAACTAGTTAGTCTGTTACCACACACAGAGTAACGTTGTCATTAAACTAGTTAGTCTGTTACGACACACAGAGTAACGTTGTCATTAAACTAGTTAGCCTGTTACCACGCACAGAGTAACGTTGTCATTAAACTAGTTAGTCTGTTACCACACACAGAGTAACGTTGTCATTAAACTAGTTAGTCTGTTACCACACACAGAGTAACGTTGTCATTAAACTAGTTAGTCTGTTACGACACACAGAGTAACGTTGTCATTAAACTAGTTAGTCTGTTACGACACACAGAGTAACGTTGTCATTAAACTAGTTAGTCTGTTACGACACACAGAGTAACGTTGTCATTAAACTAGTTAGTCTGTTACGACACACAGAGTAACGTTGTCATTAAACTAGTTAGTCTGTTACCACACACAGAGTAACGTTGTCATTAAACTAGTTAGTCTGTTACGACACACAGAGTAACGTTGTCATTAAACTAGTTAGTCTGTTACGACACACAGAGTAACGTTGTCATTAAACTAGTTAGTCTGTTACGACACACAGAGTAACGTTGTCATTAAACTAGTTAGTCTGTTACCACCACACACAGAGTAACGTTGTCATTAAACTAGTTAGTCTGTTACGACACACAGAGTAACGTTGTCATTAAACTAGTTAGTCTGTTACAATACACAGAGTAACGTTGTCATTAAACTAGTTAGTCTGTTACGACACACAGAGTAACGTTGTCATTAAACTAGTTAGTCTGTTACGACACACAGAGTAACGTTGTCATTAAACTAGTTAGTCTGTTACCACACACAGAGTAACGTTGTCATTAAACTAGTTAGTCTGTTACGACACACAGAGTAACGTTGTCATTAAACTAGTTAGTCTGTTACGACACACAGAGTAACGTTGTCATTAAACTAGTTAGTCTGTTACGACACACAGAGTAACGTTGTCATTAAACTAGTTAGTCTGTTACGACACACAGAGTAACGTTGTCATTAAACTAGTTAGTCTGTTACGACACACAGAGTAACGTTGTCATTAAACTAGTTAGTCTGTTACGACACACACAGAGTAACGTTGTCATTAAACTAGTTAGTCTGTTACGACACACAGAGTAACGTTGTCATTAAACTAGTTAGTCTGTTACCACACACTGAGTAACGTTGTCATTAAACTAGTTAGTCTGTTACCACACACAGAGTAACATTGTCAATAAACTAGTTAGTCTGTTACGACACACAGAGTAACGTTGTCATTAAACTAGTTAGTCTGTTACGACACACAGAGTAACGTTGTCATTAAACTAGTTAGTCTGTTACCACACACATAGTAACGTTGTCATTAAACTAGTTAGTCTGTTACGACACACAGAGTAACGTTGTCATTAAACTAGTTAGTCTGTTACGACACACAGAGTAACGTTGTCATTAAACTAGTTAGTCTGTTACGACACACAGAGTAACGTTGTCATTAAACTAGTTAGTCTGTTACGACACACAGAGTAACGTTGTCATTAAACTAGTTAGTCTGTTACGACACACAGAGTAACGTTGTCATTAAACTAGTTAGTCTGTTACCACACACAGAGTAACGTTGTCATTAAACTAGTTAGTCTGTTACGACACACAGAGTAACGTTGTCATTAAACTAGTTAGTCTGTTACCACACACAGAGTAACGTTGTCATTAAACTAGTTAGTCTGTTACAACACACAGAGTAACGTTGTCATTAAACTAGTTAGTCTGTTACAACACACAGAGTAACGTTGTCATTAAACTAGTTAGTCTGTTACGACGCACAGAGTAACGTTGTCATTAAATTAGTTAGTCTGTTACGACACACAGAGTAACGTTGTCATTAAACTAGTTAGTCTGTTACGACACACAGAGTAACGTTGTCATTAAACTAGTTAGTCTGTTACGACACACAGAGTAACGTTGTCATTAAACTAGTTAGTCTGTTACGACACACAGAGTAACGTTGTCATTAAACTAGTTAGTCTGTTACGACACACAGAGTAACGTTGTCATTAAACTAGTTAGTCTGTTACGACACACAGAGTAACGTTGTCATTAAACTAGTTAGTCTGTTACCACACACAGAGTAACGTTGTCATTAAACTAGTTAGTCTGTTACGACACACAGAGTAACATTGTCATTAAACTAGTTAGTCTGTTACGATACACAGAGTAACGTTGTCATTAAACTAGTTAGTCTGTTACGACACACAGAGTAACGTTGTCATTAAACTAGTTAGTCTGTTACGACACACAGAGTAACGTTGTCATTAAACTAGTTAGTCTGTTACGACACACAGAGTAACGTTGTCATTAAACTAGTTAGTCTGTTACGACACACAGAGTAACGTTGTCATTAAACTAGTTAGTCTGTTACGACACACAGAGTAACGTTGTCATTAAACTAGTTAGTCTGTTACGACACACAGAGTAACGTTGTCATTAAACTAGTTAGTCTGTTACCACACACAGAGTAACGTTGTCATTAAACTAGTTAGTCTGTTACGACACACAGAGTAACGTTGTCATTAAACTAGTTAGTCTGTTACGACACACAGAGTAACGTTGTCATTAAACTAGTTAGTCTGTTACGACACACAGAGTAACGTTGTCATTAAAATAGTTAGTCTGTTACCACACACAGAGTAACGTTGTCATTAAACTAGTTAGTCTGTTACGACACACAGAGTAACGTTGTCATTAAACTAGTTAGTCTGTTACAACACACAGAGTAACGTTGTCATTAAACTAGTTAGTCTGTTACGACACACAGAGTAACGTTGTCATTAAACTAGTTAGTCTGTTACGACACACAGAGTAACGTTGTCATTAAACTAGTTAGTCTGTTACCACACACAGAGTAACGTTGTCATTAAACTAGTTAGTCTGTTACCACACACAGAGTAACGTTGTC